>BPLR01016226.1:0-21673 GCA_021605095.1 Caerostris extrusa | reverse complement strand
GCTACGTAGGACATTGCTGCGCTTCCCCAGAGAGAGAGAGAGATCCCCCTTTTTTTTAGAGCAATTTTACATTATTTTAATTATATAATTATTAACTCGTGAAAGTTGAAACAAAAACATTATGTATAAAAAAGCCTTATTTAAAAAAATAAAAAATTAAATAAAATAGCAATAGTTCGCGAACGAAACTAATAATAAAGTAAACCGTTAAAGAAACATTGAAAGTGATTAAGAAAACATGAAAAGAATGACGAGAAAATGAAAACCTCACTCCCCAAAAATACACCTTCATGTATTTAAATAAATAACATTTCATATGAGATGAGAAAAAAGATCACATAAATGTTATGGAAAGCACACAGAATGTAAGTCATAAATCAGAGATTTTATTTATATAGTTACATCAGATGTTTTCGTAATTGAACTCCTGAAGGTAGAATAATTAGTCTGAATAAATACAGAATAATTTAGGCTAACAAACAGAAAAACTGTAGCAAATGAAAACAAAAAGAAAGGCAACCAAATGGGGATAAAAAGTGGTTTCACTCATATTTTCTCAGTGAAAGAGCAGAGAGATAAGTGATATGCTTTTTAATTTGTAAAATTTAAATTTTATTTTTAAAAACTGCGTGCTTCTTCATAGCAAAGCAGCAAAAAAGTGAATGTTGCAGCAAATAAGAGTATGCGCTTGGTATTGATTTGAGTTTCAGGAATGTAGATTTTTAGTTAAGAGGCTAAGCACATTTGATTTCATAGTATACACTTACGTGTCATGAATCATATTTATATATATATTTACCACATTTTCAATTCGAATCTAAAAACAGAATAAACAGCCAGATAAACAAAAAACTGTGAGTAAAACAAAAAAGAGTGCCAAATTGGGTAAAAAGTTTTTACATTTATTGTTTACCAGCTAAATATTATGAATTTTTAAATTTAAATTTAAATTTAGAACTTGATTTTATTTTTTAAAAACTAGCAAAAAATATAAGTATACCAAATTGATTGATTATAGTTTAACATTTAGTTAAGACTAAACATTTACTTCACAGTACAGTATAATTTAAAAATAAGGTATAATTTCTTACTAGAACAATACATTTGTTTAAATAATAATATACCAAAATCACATTACAATAAAATACAAACATGCCCATTCAAATACAATTTGATTATTGCTTATGTTTAAAATTATAGGCTATTATTTTTTTGTCAAAGTTCTATAACACTTATTAGCAAACTACACAATTGATGCTAAGAATACACAGAATAAATAGGAGTAAATGAAAATCTATCACATTGAATAGAACATATCATTACTGAAGAGTTAATTACGGTAACCCTTTATTCATTAGAGGCTCTTAATATCCAGTTTATTTTGAAACCTAGTTTGTTAGAAAATGAAAAACTTTCTTGAAAAGAAGCAAAAAATGAATTAAATTTAAAAAAATTATGCAAATCATTTCCCATTTTATCGTGTCTACAAAGGGAAAAAAAAGGGGGAGGGGAAATGATTTTCCGATTTCCTTGAATGAAAGCAAACGCACGTCGAAATGCAAAAAAAAAAAAAAAAAAAGAAGAAACGACCTTAAAATATTCTGAAATAAGGTTATTTGCCTTAAGAAAGAAAACTCAAAACGAAAAAAAAAAAAAAAAAGGTTAAAAATCGCTCTAGTTCCCGAACAAATCTATCTTTGTAATCGTAATGGTCATTGCAAAAAAGCAAAAAAGATTTTTGCATCTGTGAAGTGTCTGGTTACGCGAAGAAGAGCTTTCGCTTCCTCGGCATTTACAGAAAAAAAAAACATTTATAAGTATTACTCCATAACTAGGCCATTTTTCTTCACTCAGATATAGTTTATTTATTCATTTTTTGAACCAGAGTATAGATCTTTTGGTGTTGACGACCTTTTTTATAGTCATTTTCTACAAATTTAGAGTGGCATTCGAGCAATAGAATAACAATGGAGCAAAAAAGAATAAATGGGGACCTTTCACATCCTTGTGAAAAAGATTATGTATTCGATTTTAATTGCAACCCGTTATCCTTTATGTTTTTCTTAGTTAAATAAAAATGGCCTCTTCGCGAGTTTTGTTTTTTGTATTAGTGTTTTTTCCTGTTAAAAGTTTGACTAAGGGTGAATGTGAAGATCGCTGGATCATTCAAATTATAATAAAAAAAAAATATGTCAATAGTATTGACTTTTTAGTGGAAAATCTTGAGATCATTATAAGAAAAATTTCATAACAAATCCGATTTTTTTTTTTTTTTTTTTTTTAAGGTATAAAGTAAAAAAAAATATTTTTAAAAGGTATAAATTGCAAACAATCCCAATTTTGTTAAAATTCAGTTGTAAAAAAGGTTAATTTTACAGTTGCATTTATTGTACTGTGCTGGACGATAAAAAATAGAAAGCCTGTGTACATTGATAGTGATGTAAATTAAATACACAAAATTTAGTAAAACTTTAAAATATGTATTATTTAATTTCCTGACTATGAATTTTCAAATTATCATTATTAAAAAGCGTAAAAGTTTATTATTAAACGATAGTAAACTATTATAAAATTATTAGTTATTTTTAGTTAAATATAGCTAAATAATTCAAATACAATTTTTAATACTATTTTTTTGTTCCTCTATAAATAATCTTCTCTGGTGCTCGGTGCTGTAGGTTTCGGGTTCGAGTCCCTACGGTACCATGGAAGTTTTCTAGTGTCTCGGAATACACTTTAAACAGTAGGTTTCTATCTAATATGGCCGTAGAGTGTTGGGCATAGGGCTGACAACCCTACCCTATAAAAAGAAATCGTCTCCTATCTCGAAATCTGGACCCACCATGGACTGTAATGCCAGCTAGTTAGTTTATAAATTATCTTATTTGTTCCTTTAAAAATCTCGCGTAAAACAAAAATCCTGTTCCTTTTTCCTTTTCCTCGACGTCAAGTGACAACAGACAGTAATTATTGCTATGCCCTCTTTTATTGATAAATAAGTTTTATACTAATTATTCTTCAAAGTGTTTGCAATTTAATATTTTGTTATTAGCAATAAATAATTCATTTCATTATAAAATTAATCCGACTCTCTGAATTTATTTTTTTTTCTGTGCAAATTCGGAAAGTTTTGAACATTCTTCTCAAAATTAGAATGCATAATTGTCTTAAAAAAATATAAGAAATTAATTTTAATACGTTTCTTCTGAATTCAGAAAACGTTTGTAATAAGTTGATCTTTGTGCTCAACTTGTACGGAATTCTAAGCTTACCATACAGGATAAAGGGACTATAACGAAGCGGAAACTGAGATCCAGAGATAACAATCTGGCAAACTGTTAAAACAATAATTATAATAATAATAAAAGTGGTTTTCCTTGTGGTCTGATGTATTATAGTTTTTACAACATTTACTATAGGAGAAATGTTGAATATACAGTATATATCAAGTAGCTGTTTCATAAACTGTATATCTATAATACACTCATGTCCATAAATTAAGGATAATTCAGAATCACACAGAAATTGAACTCTAAAATAAAAATTTCACCTGTAGAATTATCACACACATCTTGAAGAAGAATATGCAAATTACAGGAACTCCACCAGATGGCGCGGATAGTACGTCACAATGACGAGTGTAAGAGGGGTATATAAGGAATGGTGGCAAAGAAGTAAAATTGTTCACAAGCGCTTTAAAAGCCTTTCAGTGCAATAACCGCAGGTTATGGCACAAGGAAGCATTTTGATGACTTCTTTACGTGGTAGAATTATCGGACGACTGGAATGTGGACGTACCCAGCTGGAAGATCCGAGGAACTTGGAATCACCCAGAGTGTCATCTCCTGGCTTTGGCAAAGATTTCAAGATGATGGTAATGTAAGTATATGTTACAGCACAGGTTGCCCTCGAGTTACAACGCCGAATGAGGACCGGTATTTAGCAGTTACTGCCAAAGAAACAGACGGAGCACAGCATCAGACCTGTCTCGTCAGCTCTCCTCAGCTACCGGTACGACAGTTTCAAGGCAGACCGTGTACAGACGCTTAGGGCACATTGGTCTATATGCTCGTAGGCCTGTCAGATGTGCTCCACTTACCGCAACTCACTGTCGCCTACGATTAACCTGGAGTAGAGAGCATGCATTGTGGACACCGCAACAGTGGTCTGGTGTGATGTTTTCCGACGAGTCCAGGTTTAGTTTGCAGTCTGATTCTCGCCGGACTTTCATATGGAGAGCGCCAGGTACCCGTTACCACCAAGAGAACACCATTGAACGACACCGTTACGGTGGTGCAGGATGGCTCGTTTGGGGAGGAATTATTCTTGGTTCCAGAACTGACCTGCATGTTCAGAGTGTAACGATGACAGGCCACATCTATCGGGATGTCATTCTGGAACAACATGTACGTGTGTTTCGGGGGGCCATGGGTGTTGAATTTCTATTTATGGATGACAACGCCCGTCCTCACCGTGCAAACATTGTAGACGAATGCCTTCAATTGGAGGATATCACCCGTATGGATTGGCCAGCATACTCACCGGACTTGAATACAATAGAGCATGTGTGGATATGCTTGGCCGACGAATTGCAGCCCGTCAACCCCCTCCCACCTGTCAACCGGAACTTCGGAATGCATTGCTTGATGAGTGGTGTAATATTCCCCAAGATCAGATTGATAATTTGATACTCAGCATGCCTAGGCGTTGTAAGGCCTGTATTGCATCGACCGGGAGACATACTCCATATTAACCATCATACTAACCATGTTATACTGTTTTTTGTAAATAGGTTCATTTTTGAAATTTGCTCCAGGGAGTAAATATAGCAATTTTTATTAATTATGTCAAACATATAGCATCTTTTTTGCTCTTTACCTTTTGTTTAATAAATAGACTTTACAAATAAGTCAAATTTGGTTTGCTTCTGTCTCTTTCTTTGCCTGAACTTCATTATCCTTAATTTATGGACATGAGTGTAATTTCCCATTTAAAAATATCATAGTAAATAAAGCCATTTTAATTTTTGTATAATTTATAAAAATTCATAATTCATAAATAAAATATGTAAGTCGCAATAAAATAATACATAATTCTAAAGACATGATGATTTTTTTCAAAACGATTATAAATCTTTCTATTTGGTTTAAAAGTAGCCTGTGTTTTTTTTAATAAAGGTATTAATAGTCGTGATTTTTGAAGACTGAATTTCACATTAAAAATTGCCATTATGTTTTTTTTTTTTATTCATAACGAGAATTTTGCATCTCATTTTTAATCCCAACTTAAATAATTCAAAATTGCCATTTTCAAATATTTAATATCTTGGAAGAAAAATTTTTTTTTATAATTTAAAAAGTCCTGTTCTATATAAGTATTAGTTTTAGGGGGGGGACAGGAAGTGCTTAACCCTTTTTGCTTGCATTTTCGAGATTTTATATTGTTAAAGCTTGTTTCAACCTTGTTAGAAAGGTTCCATTTGAATAAAACTTAATAAATTGATACAGAATTCTGCATCGATTTAAGGCTGAAACTGAAAAGTAATAACCTTGCAAGTAATAATAAGCTTAAGGCTTATATGACTTACCTATCTTACCAAATTTGTAATGTTAAAAAGTATTTTAAAAAAATGTTTTCCTTTCATATTAAGTTATTGTAATGATATATACTGTATTAGGCATACAATGAACACTATAATTATAAAAAAAAAATGTTTCCTTAACCAATCAAAGGTCATGGTGTTTTCACAATATGCTTTTAAATGCCTCCCTGTGGAAACCGGTCTGCGGTCGACATTCTTCTTTCGTCCAGGTGTAAATGCCAGGGGTGTTTCGGGTTTGTTTTTCTGCCTTACACCGGGTGGTCCGACTTTCTGTGCTCAATAATACTAAGAAAATCTAATGTATGCAAATGAACAATAGGAAACTACAAGGTTGTCTAAAAATTGTGGCAACTCCAAAATCCAGGAGTGAGGGGCCTGAATAGCCGAGTGGCTAGCGCTCTGGAACTCGGTACCACAAGTTTCGAGTTCGAGTCCAGGCGGTTCCATGGATGTTTGTAGGGGTTCGGAATGCACTTTAAACCGTAGGTCTAAGCGTAAGATACTCGGCTCGTAAGATCGTAGAGCGTTTCGGAGGTATTGTTACTCCGAGTCCGTAGCTTATCTTCAAGCTACACGCACCTCCTGGGTAGTGCTAAGTGAGTAACGTCGGTGCAGTGCTTAACCTTAAGGCATAGAAGACAATTGTCTAAATGCATTGTCTGCATTGAAATAAAAAAAATATCCAGAAGTGAAAAATAAAAGAAATTGATGAAAATCAAATTCTGAGCTTGATAGTTAGTTTTATTGCAGGCCACCTATATTAGCTTCGACCCATTAATAGTCAGGTCATTTCCTGTAAGAACAGACTAAGTGTAAGTTCTTACAGGAAAGCAATTTCCCGATTCTTGCGGGTCTAGGCGACCGTTTAGGCGCAAAACAGCGCGACAGTCTATGTCTCGTTCAGGACGATAAATGGATTCAATTTGGCTACCACCATAACTTTTAAATAACTACATAGCATTTTTGTTCAATTACCACAACCAATTTTCTTCAAAAGGCATTCTTTTAAAAGCTGACCCTGATACATTACTTAACAGCTAAGTATGCTGCAATGGTACTGTTAAATTTCAAACCTAAAACAGCTTTTGTTTATTTTAAAGTCAATGTACTTTGAAAAAGAATTGTTCTTAAACTATTATTCTGAAAACAATTATTGACTTAAAGAATCTTTAAACTTTTGTCCCAAATGCAATTCTTTTATTATCTCTTTTTTTTTAGTAACTTGAGCATTCTCCTTTCTGTCAAACTGATTGAATCCTGTAATTATTTTCCTCTTACAAAATTGATTTAAAAAATTACAGAAATTTAATTTTAAAAGTATTTCAACAAGAAACTGAAGAAATCCTTTTAAAAATTTGAAATCAACGCTACATACGAGGTATATGATATATATTTTTTAATTTTCACTTTTCGTTATTTATATATTTTTCTCTTTCAAAACTTCCCATTTAGACAAAAAAAAAACTAAGAATATTTTAAAACTTGAGAATTTGAAATGATTATAATAAAGGCACAGTTTATCTCATAACTATTTTTCTATTATTTCTCAAATTGCTTTTTTTCCTATGCACCAAGCATATACGCTCCAGCCTTATGAAACTAGTAAGATTATTGTGGTGTATTGTTGTGTGCGTCAATGTTGGTTCATGGTGCCACTACAGTCAGGAATAAGCACTCCATCTATGAGTACGTACTTTCTATCCATTCCTTCAAACACCATGAAGAGACTTTCCAGTCGAGTTTTTGCTCATACTTGGTGTAGACATGGTAACATTAGATTCTGTTTGCTTATAGGTTTGGTTTGTCGCTCTACGGTCATGTTGTGCGCACTTTAGGCTAATTAGACCGAGACCAACAGTTTAACGTGGGATTCCAATTGGCAAACCAGAGCGCTAACCAATTTGATAGCACTCCGGCCGTTTGTACGACAGGCTTTAGGTTTGAATCCTGGCGGTGTCATGGATGTTTGTTAGTGATCTGAGCTCTTTCGTTCTGATGATCAAAGTCCTAACACCAAGCTTCATTTGTACTATAAAAGACGAAAGTATAGATTTCTGCACTAACACAATAATTATTCTTCAACTTTTTCTTTACTAATACTTCAGTTTTTGTATTAGTATTTTTTAAATAAAAATTCAGATACTTAACTGAAATTTATTGAGAGTTTTTAAGAGCGATACAATTTATATGACTATTAAAATATTTAATTCCCATGATAAAAAAATGTGCCTTGTATTCTATTAATGTATGGCAACGAATGGTCCCTTGATGGACAATGATGATTTCCGAGAGGACTTTTAAGGGCCTCTCATTTGCGCGCCATATAAGAAAAAACCCGGAAATTTCTCACCTGGCATCATTGTTGTTTACGTGAGACCTTGCAGTCACCATAAAGTCTATTTGTTTCTGAAAGCAGCTGCAATATTTCCGAATTTGAACCTTTTTACTCACAAACTGCGCACGTTACTTCTTAAGGTACAGTCATATTACACCGGGACCTAAAGAGTGGTTTTCGAACCATTACAATCATCCAGAGCACCGCCAGGACTCGAACCCGAAACCTGTGGCACTAAGAGTCAGAGCGCTAATACTTCAGTTTTTGTATTAGTATTTTTAAATAAAAAAATTCAGATACTTAACTGAACTTTTAAGAGCGATACATTTTATATGGCTATTAAAACATTTAATTCACATGATAAAAAAATTGTGCATCTGTGGACATTGTATTCTATTGATGTATGGCGCAAATGATGGATGGACAATGATGATTTCCGGGAGAATTATTAAGGGACTCGCATTTAAAGCAAATAGTGATTTAACAAAAAATATTATTTAATTAAATTATTGGAACTACTGCTTATTTATAAAGGAATAAGTTAATTAAAGTTTTAAAAATTTTTAAACTTAATAAAGTATCTAAAAATTTTTACTTTCCGCTTTCTTTTAATTTCTTAATATTAAATTCACAATATCTTATTTGCAATTTTTATTCATTGTAGCTCATTGCATTAAACGGAATAAAGTTATATCCGTCATTTTTATCATTTCTTGATTTTTTAAATAAAAAATTCACTTTGCATTAACACACACACACACACACACACAAATACACTCACTCAATAAAATTCCAAAAGCTTTATGAAAGGACTGAAATTATTTCCATTCAGACACAAAGAATTAATTCTTAACATATTTACAGAAAAAAAAAGAATCACAAATTCAAAAAAAAATTATATATTTTTAAAAATATTTTAAAAAAAGTTCCTCTTTATAGAATAAATATTTTACATAGAAAAAACAGAGAATGGAAAAAATAGATATATTATATATTCAACTCTATAAATTTAAATATTCTTATAGAGTTAAATTTCAGTGTATTCAAATACTATATTTTGATATATCACAAATGTTCCTCTTTTGAAAGCGAGCTTCAAATATTTTAATTATATAGTAGCAAAGAGTGTTGACTTGTTTTAAATTGCCAGTATCCAACCTTTTATTTGAAATGTTTCAAGGACGAAAAAAATATTCCTCGTTGCTTTGTATATTTTGATTACTAAAATACTAATTCATACATCACAAAAGTTCCTATGAATAATATATACAATCACAAAAGTTCTTACGTAAAATATAGTAAACGAGCTTCAAATATTTTACATAGTAGCAAAAACAGTTGACTAGTTTTTAAATTGCCAGTATCCAACCTTTTATTTGAAATGTTTCAAGGAAGAAAAAAAAATATTCCTCGTTGCTTTGTATATTTTGATTACTAAAATACTAATTCATACATCACAAAAGTTCCTATGAATAATATATACAATCACAAAAGTTCTTACGTAAAATATAGTAAACGAGCTTCAAATATTTTACATAGTAGCAAAAACAGTTGACTAGTTTTTAAATTGCCAGTATCCAACCTTTTATTTGAAATGTTTCAAGGAAGAAAAAAAAAAATATTCCTCGTTACTTTGTATATTTTGATAAAGGTGAAACGCGTCAGACACAGTTTTCTTAAGCAATGAGTTATTGCACCTGTGATTTTTTCCCTCGATGCGCATTGCTTCAGTGTTTATGGTTGAATAACGTTATCACATGAAAGAAAACCAATTTTTTTCTTTTTGCACGAGAGTTTAGGAAAAACATTTCCTGGTGTCTAGCTGCGACGATTGAGAAGCGTTATGGAAACACTTCTTATTTCAGCTATCCATTCAACGAAGTAGTTTTTCAAGTCGGTTAGGGTCATTGTAATAGGTCAAAATTCCGTATTTTGAAGAGGTCATATTTTTAAAGCTTTGGCGGCATACAAATACTGTAATCTTTCATTATAATTGAAATTCGAAAGAAGTACTGGATTTTTTTGTTTGTCATTTACAAAAATGGAATTTTATCCTCGAGCCTGTAATTATTTAGATTCGACAAAAGAAACGGAGCATACAGCTATATTTGCGGTGAGATTTAAAAAATTTTTTTCTAAAAATGTTGGAAACCTGTTTAAGCTTTATTTATGGTTACTGTGTGAAAAGGGAAGAAAAATTGCGACCTTGTCTTTGTTATTTGACATTGCTATTCGTGAAACAATGAAATAAACTTATTATTATTTTAGATAGTTTGGAAAAGACACTGTGCGGTAATCAATTTTAAATCTCTATTATTCAAGCTATTATTAATGTTTTTATTAAACTAAACGCACAAAACCGTTTAATGTATTTCTTTTAAAAATCACTTGAAGAAGATTTATTGATATTTTTTTAACTTTTATCTGAATTCAGAAAAACAATTATATATTTATATATTTCTTCGGATATTTTTTTCTAAAACTATCATTATTATGATGCGTTATTTAAATTGTTAACACGAATTTTCATTAGCATTTTATTTTCAAAAAGAGTTCAGAAAATAATATTGACCTTTTCAATTTTTTTCCTTTTGAAAATAATAAGAATTTGTTTTTCTTTTTTTCCTTTGCACACATAGATCAGGTATGAATCTATCTTAATAATAGTCCATCCTTTTAACAGCCTTAATAGCTTTCAATTGAATAGATACGTTAAGCTGAAAAAAAAAGGAATTGGGAAATGAGAATTGATATCAAATCTGCGCTATCTGATATTTCAGCAAGCGTTTTGCGTTACCCCATTAATTAAATTTTGAGGATACAAAAGATTAATGTATCTACTTTCAAATAGATGAAATACATGCGCATCAAAGAGAAATGCAATAAGCCCTTAATGATGTTCTTTACGAAAACAGTTTCGAATGTCGTTCATTATTTCCAAAAGTCTCATATTTTTAAACGATTATGAGGACATTTAATCGATGTCTACAGTGCAAATACTTACTACTGTGTCCAAAAGTAAGACCAATTTTCAATTTAAAATTCCCGGGTCTCAGGAATTTAAAATTTTGTTTCTTTTATGTTGATGGCACTGTCCTTGACATCTGTGTGAAATTTGACGTCAAAACATTCATTAGTGTTTATATAATGCTTGCCTTTGTTAGATGCTAAAAGTGATTTCGGTGATATTTGAAATGTCTGAATTAATTGAGCAAAGAACTTGATTCAATTTTTTTGCGGAAAAACATAGAATGTTGCAGAATGCAAAGAAATGTTTAGAAGTGGTATAAACAGCTCAAAGAAGGCAGAGAACGCGTTGAAGACGAAGCACCCTCTGGTCGATCATCAACCTCAACTGAAGTTCACGTCCAAAAAATTAAAGATTTGGTGCTTGCAAACCGTCGCTTTACAATTAGAGACCTTGCTGATGATGTTGGAATTTCAAAAGGATTGGTCATGGGCCTCAAACGCGTGTAATCTCGACTGGTACCGAAAACACTGAATGCACCAGCTCCCACTGCATTGATTCTCCGTGACATTTCCGCCAAAAATGAAACCCATATTGTTCCATAACCACCGTATTCACCTGATTTAGCACCGTGCGACTTCTGGCTATTCCCTAAACTCAAAAGAGGACTCCAGGGACAAATTTTTAAGTCGATTGAAGAGATTCAACGTGAATCGCCGCTCGCTTTGAAAGCCATTCCTGCCCGATGACTATTTAGAATGCATTGAGTAAGCATAAGTGCATTGTGTCCGGAGGGGATTACTTTGAAGACGATGAAATAAATTTGGAAGAATAAATAAAGAGTTTTTGAAAAAAAAAAAATAATTGGTCTTACTTTATGGGTATAGTAGTATCTTTTAAATTTGTGATCTCATGTCTTTTTTTTTAACAAGTAAAAAAAAAAAAAAAAAAAACTTTTAAACAATATTTTTGTTTTCTTAACAAGTAACTTGCAAAGTTTTTTTCAACAAGTAAGTCAACGTTGTGCTTTCCTTGATAGAAGTGTTTTCGGAAAATTTTTACGGTATTGCGTTCTATTTCTCTTTGATTTTTTTTTTTTTTTTTTTTTTTTTTTTTTTAATCCATCTGTTCTGGTAAGTTGAGCTTAGAAAGAGCTCTTTTGAACAAACTCAAACCAAAATAATCTGCAGATGCAATTTTATGCATATTTGCGAGAATTCATTTAACAGGGTATGTATGCGACATCTGTATCAATTATAATTTTTTAAGGAATATCGAGATAGATTTTGAAGTATAACTGATGGTTTGTTTTGATGGAATTTTACTTTTTGAAAGTCTTTAGAATAAAAAAAAATATTTATTCTGAAGATAAAATATTTTCTTCGTTGTATGATGAGTGGATTTTAATATTTTCCCCAGTTTTCTTGCTTTTGATATCCGATTGTAGAAGAAACAGGCTGTAATCATAAACCCTTAACTGAAACTTCCTTATCATCCTCGGAACAATGTTTGCACATCTTTTCCTCTTCGTTTTCAATAGAATTTTTTTGTTGGAGTCATATAGATAAATTTGTTTCGTCAAGATTAAGAATAAATTTCTATTTATTTCTATTTTTAATTTAAATGGTTTTCAGACGGTGCTCTACAGCATTTTCTGGATTCACCCATATGTCTTAGCAAAACTGGTGAACATTATGATTTTTAACTTTTTATAAGCCTTAAACTTTTTATTGTTGCTATGGATCTATTTTAATATTTCGAAGATGTTTTTTATGCTGGTGAATTTTTTCAATTCCTTCTATTAGCTCATACTCTCCTATATATATATCTTGTTCAAATTTTCAATCGTTAATAAAATACTTTTATTCATCCTCTCAAGTTCAAATACATTTTTTGAACTTGTAGTGGATGGCACTTGATGTTAATACAGTTTTTCAAACATTAATTCAGTAATTAAATTTAATTAATTAATTTTAGTTTTTTTTTTACATTTAAGTTGCATGTATCTAATAATAAATGACGCCAGATGTAAAAGCAAAATTTCAACTTTATTTGTAAAGGACTTTTCTGCAATATAGTAAAAAAAAAAAGTAGGAATTGACTTAAATTTTTTTTTTTTTTATTACTTGTTTTTTTTTGTTTTTTTTTTTTTTTTTTTCTTCTTCTTTCTTTTTTTTTTTTTTTTTTCTTATCCACTTTGGCATACAGCAACATTTAGACCAAGACCAAGAACACCGTGTGGTCTCATGGAAGGAGGGAAAGGGGGCGGCAGCTTCTGTTGTGATGGAGCACCCGTCTGACTTGATTCCTTGACGTTGAAGAAAGAGGGCAGTTCCTTCCGGGAGGACTTTTAGGGACCTTAATTACTTGATGATGAGAATTATCTTTTAATAGATGGAATATAAATAATTCTACAAAAAAGGGAAAAAAACATTTATTCATGTTTAATTTTTTTTTTTATTAAATTCCCAAACTTTTTAATTGGTACCTGATGGCCGAGTGACTTGCGCTCTGGCTATCGGTGCCACAGGTTTCGGGTTCGAGTCCTCGCGATGTCATGGATGTTTGTAGTGGTTCGGAATTCACTTTAAATTGTAGGTCCCGATCTAATATGGTTGTAGAACGTTGGGCATAGGGCTGATAGGAATAAAAGAAAAACATCTCTCCTCTCGAAATCTGCCAGTAGCAGACGGCCTAGGCCCACCATGGGGCTGTTGCGCCATTGATGATTATGAAACTTTTAATTGTAATTAAATGGATAACAGGAAAACAAATAACCTGAAGAACATATTTAGATTTACACAATACTGTTTAATATATTCATTGAAACTTTTGTTTTGTAAGGTATTTAGACATTGATATTTTTCTACTGACTGTTTATTTTCAAGTACATATTTTAACTTTTAATATTAAGAACTATTCATTTATTTCATGTATTATTATGAATATAAATCTTTAGTTTTCTTACTATATCGTATTTTGTACTTTTCATATATGTAAAAATTACAGCATAGGAATATTACGCATTAATTAAGACATGCAACAAACTTCCTTGTGAGTTATGACGCAACCCTTCCCCAAAATAGCAGAAGGTGTCATGTCTCCCATACCCAATATGGAGCAACTGTCTGTCACTACAGTGAAATTCTTGGGAAAATAGGAAGATCGAAGTTTGTCCAGACAGCAATCCTGGAGATCGTGTACAATGAACTCAATTCTCACATTTAAAATGTAATTTCTTCCTTTTAGACATGCAAATAAAATCGACGTAAAATGATACCCAAAACGTTTCCCCACTGCAATCGAATATTACAAATGGCTAACTATGGCCCGAGTACTTTATGTGGAAGATAAAGTTGCAATCAGACACCCATTTTGAAAATGTTCTGAAGAAATCAACGACAAGTTGAAGATATTAAGATAAATTTGGAATGGAAGGAATTTCGGAATCTAAGGAATTTCAAAAATAGCCGTCGGCCTGACAGCTAAAAAAGAAGACAAATTTGTCTTCAATTATAGCCAATTCAATAATGTTCTGCCTGAAGAAAACAAAGAAATCAAATCATTAGTGTCTGAGATTATTGTTATTAGTTGATGAATATTTTGATCATTTGTTTGATTTGATTTCTTTGAGAAAACAATAATGAATGTTATTTTAATTAATCAAATCCTTATTGCATGAAGATTATTATTATTATTTTTGATAAATATTTTTTATCATTTCTTTAATTTGATCTGATTTATTTGAGACAACAATAATGAATGTTATTTTAATTCAATCCTTAATGCATGAAGATTATTATTATTATTTGATTAATATTTTCATAATTTCTTTAATTTCATCTCATTTGAAAAACTATAAGGAGTAATATATTTTAATGAAATCCTTAATGTTGGTCTTTTTGCATATTAAAGAGAACATTATTTAAATGATGGCTATTTATTTGATTTTAATTTATGAAAATTGTGCATAGATGATTTATGCTATTCATTTGAGTATTTTGTTAAAGAAATTTTATTTCATAAGTGAGAAAGTATATCGTTTTAATATTTGATTGCATATTTTAATATTTTTAATATTATACAATGGACTATTTAGCTAAAGGCAGAAAATAGGGTCTAATTCAGTTAGAAAATTGACGCAGAATTACAAAAATTAGAATTACAAAAATTAGTCCCTTCCTTTAATCTGAAAACAGACGATATGATTTTGTTTTAAATGTATTTTAAAGGCAATTAACCTTTTGGAAGTACCAGTAACGAGATGGTTTTATCTCACTGACTTCCTCCCAAAGCAATATTGCTAAATTAATAGCTCAAGAATCAGATAAACAAGCTTTAAATTATGAGCACATTAAGCATATTCTACTGAAATGTTCCAAAATAAATGCAGAAAAGTTCCACAGCCTTTTTGAACAGCATTACAAAAATACGGATAATACTTGACTAGATTATTATTTTTGATCCGCAGAACTTCTTTGAAGCTTGGCTTTCAGAGCTAAATGGTGCAAAATTTAATCAATTTTGTAAGACTTGATCATTGCTGATAGCATTAAAAGAGCCCCCTGCCCCATGATTATAAGGAGCATATCTTTGATCATTGGTCAGAATGGTTTAATTCCAACCTATTAGCAGATAATTTAGATGTCCATTAAAATTAACGAATGTGAAACCGAAAAATATGATTCCAGAAGTTAAAGATGAGAAGTTCCAAAAATTAGGCAACGTGAAAAACTTAGAAATACCAATTCGTTTCCATTGAAAAATAAAGCGTTTGGCCCTAAGTATGCTGGTTGAGTATCCATCAGTGTTTAAAGAAATCATTCTGCAACAGATTGAGAAGTACTCGCTGTAGTATGGGACTTAAAGAAATTTCATGCATACTACGAAGGGCAAGAAATCTTTTTTATGTATAATCAACCTTTACAATGGTTGATGAGCATCGGATGATCGGAGTTTTGTCAGATAGCATTCTTAGAGTTCGTGTGAGTTGACCCAATATTTCCAATTTAACAAGAAATTTCTTCCTTTTAAACACGTAAATAAAATCTATCGAAAATTATTCTAATACTGAAAACGCTTCCTCACTAAAACTGAATATTACAGACAGATAAAATATTTATATAAAAATAGTTCTCAAAGTAACCTCTAAAGAAACATGTAACTAAATGTAATGTTTGTGCAAATTAAACAACACTATAATTTTTAAGTAATTTGATAAAAGTGATTATTTTTACCTGTTGTTTATTCTGGGTATGTAAATTTCTGAGTTCATAACTCGACTTTACTTATTTTCTTGCTGATATACATTAATGGCCTCTTGTTCAATTTTGGTTACTTATAATGGTAAAATGAAAAACATTTTACGCATAGATTTGAGATAGTTCGGCTTACCTTATAACTTTTTCTACAAATTTGACACAAATGCTGGTCAGTGCAGGTCCCATGAATGGAATTATTTTTCATCATTTCCATATGTATCTGTAAGAAATAAATTAACCTTAGATACAAAATAAAAATATTATAAAAATAAGAAGAGTTTATTTTATTAATCGCAAAAGGAGCAAAGTAGGAGAGCTTATTTTTGCCATACTCTTTTTATTTCAAAGGAGAGATTATAATAATTCACAATAAAAAATAAGTAATGTAAAGAAAAATTATAAAACTTATTTTGTAAAAATGATATGATCCAACCATTTCTGACACATTGTGCTATAAATTTTTATACTTTGCCTTGAGATACTACTTCATCACAGTCTGCAATCTATCATTGAATTTGATAACAACTAATGTATTGGCTGATGTAGCGTTATATTCTATCTTGATGTTGCGATTTATTCCATAAAACTACAGCTTATTATACAAAAATAATTAAATTGAAGAAACGCTTACTTACTTTAGATAATTTTGAGAAATCTGATTTTAGCTATTTTAAGAATAAAAAGGAAAGTTAAACTGAAATTATTCGCTTTATGTAAAGTTAAATACATTGATTTTACTGTATACCAATACCAAAAGACCACGACAAAGGTAACTTTAATACCAGTTACTGAATACCTATGTAGTTCTTAAGCCACAAAGACCTCCTCGAATGTGCATTTTCTTTTTATAAAATTTGGCTTCGTGAAAGTTGTTAGTTAATCAAATAAAATTTAAGAATTAGAATTGCTTATATTAAAAAATAAATTTAAAATAATTAAAATTTTCAGTAAACAATGAAAAGTTAAATCTTTTTAACATAGTACAAGAAATTGAATTCTTAAGTTTTCGGTAAAAGAGTTAAGGCTAACCATTCAGTCTGATTTGCTGGAACTGTGAAAGCTGTGGAAGATAATCGAAAATTTTCAGGAAAATGCTAGAAAAGTTAGGAATATTTAAGTACCATATTTTTATTTTAACTCATTTTTATTTATGGTACAATGCATGTGTTTATAAGTTAATCTAGAGCAGAAACATAGTTTTTCATTGAATACCTTTATTAAATAATCAGACGCATTTACTATCATTATTAGGTCTTCTGACAGACAGACTTTCAAGCTAGCTGTCAAAACTTTTTAAAACATTATCATTAAAAAAAAAACATGCTTACGCAAACGTAAAGTTTTAGAAATATTTTTGGATGAGGATAAAATTTACTGAAAAATATTGTTACATGCGTAATTACTTCTAGAAATTCAGCCGAGACAGTTTTAAGTACCTCTTAAATAGTTCTTTGGCCACACGTGCTACAAATAATTATATTCTGCTTTGTGTTCTGTAACAACACAAATTTCAAAATCGAAGCATTTATTGCGATTCGCCAAGTACCAAGTTATGCAATGCATGTGTGTTTAGGTGCAGACGACTCGAATGCATTTAGATTCAATGGTATTGTATTGCTAGAGAAATAAGAATATTCATGACGCAGCATATGCAGTAGTAAAAGTACAGTAACTAAAAAAACTGAGGGCACAATTCAATAGTTTTTTCTTCTTCTAAATTTCTGCCCTAAAGCAGGGACTTTTTAGTTATCTTCCTACCAAAAATGGCATACATACGCATAAAAGGATTCTTTTTTATTTCTTAACTGTCTAGCATTTACTTATTATTCAGCATAGCATTTCCAAGAAATCTAATCGCTAATTGGTTAGTATTAAAGGAAGACCATTTCATATTTGCATGCAAAAAATATTTGAAAAGAACAAACTGAAATGATGCATTTTTTTTTGTAAGTTGGCAGCATTTACATATCAAAAATAAATTTTTTTTTATTTATTTATATAATTTTATTTATTTAAAAAAAAATCGAAAACATTTTTAATGAATAAATAAATAAATTAAAATTTTGAAAGTAATTAATTTTTTTTTAAATTTTTTAATTAAAATAAATAAATTTTTAATTAAAATAAATGAATAATTTTTAATTAAAATTTTATATTTGTATTTTATTTATTTATTTTTTATTTACTTATATCAAAAATAAAATTGAACAAATGTTGAAGGAAAAGAAAAAATTTAAAAACCGCGTTTCTTAAAAATTCACTATAACTACCACTGAACTGTTAAATCTCAACTTTCTAAATAGTATTTTGAATTGTCTTTTTGAAATAACTAATTTTTCATGGGAAAATATTTCTTGTACTAAAATTTTCCTGTTTAAAATGAAAACTCGAATGCAATCTAACAGCAATGTTCTAACAATATAACAGTAACGTTCGAAGACTGGTCTTAAATGATCAAACCCAGGTAAACCTTATAGCCTAATTTGTTAGCATTAACGGAAAAGACAATTTCATATTTGATAAAAAAATATTTGATTAGAACAAATTGAAGTGATACATTTTTTTACATTAGCAGCATTTATAATTTGCTAAAATGCATTTACTAAAAAAGTAATTTTCGGTTAAAATTATAGTAAGGTTTGAAAGTAAATTTCATATTTTTGATAGCAATGCCCTCCATGATGTTGTAGTCAAACTAAATATAACTCTTGATCCCAAAAAATTAATGTCTATCCTGAAGCATGGAACAGGATAAGTAATAGTTTATGATTTCAGCACTCGAGGAAGTCTTCTCAATTAATCTAATCTAGATTACAAGATTTATCTAGACATTCTTAACGAAACTCAAAGAATGCCTGGGAAAGTTTTTGGATTCACTGCAGTTTATTGTTAATTTAGAATAAATGTCCCTTATTGTAATTTCCAAAATCTATTGATTGAGATATTAATTTTGGTTGCATTATACTGTCAGATACATATCAATAGTCTTTTTAATATTTTTAAAAATTATAAAGCAGATTATATTACTAATGCTTATATTTTTTTTTTTAGATTTACATGCCCTTACTTTGCCTCAAATGTTCGTATGATGTCTGCATAAGTATTTAAAATTAAAAAAAAAAATTATATAAAAGTATTTAAAATAAAAAAATTAATAATTTATATCACCTTATGAGATATATTATTTATAATCATTTTTATAGAACACATTTTATAGACCTGACATGTTTCCACGCTAAATCACACTGCTTTCATATTAAGCCAGCAAAAATAATTGACCAAGATATACAATTCTGGACTTCCTTCTTCTTTTATAAAGTTAAATGTATAGGTTATTTATATAGTAGGATTTGAAACTGTAAATAATATATCATAAATTATGTAATTCTTGCTTAAAAATTTAAAATCTAAAAATCACTCATTTTTAATCTTTTGCTTATTTTAGGAATATTTCTCTATTGGATCTTGGGTTAACCGTTTATTTTCTGTGTGTTTATTATTTTAATTATTTATATACTTTTTTTAGTAAACTTGGATAACAGTCTTTCAGGTACATTCTTTTTATTCCTATTTCAACTTGATTATACTAATTTCTAAAAATTTAATTGGATATTTTATTTATAAACATGAAACTGTTTTTCTTTTTCTATATATAATGCAAAATATTTTTAACATAAATTTTCAAAATTGTTAGTTGTGTTTCACAATTATATTCTAAATTAGTTTGTTTTAAATAATTAGGTAAATTAATACTCAAAAAGACAACGCTATTGATTCAGGGGAGAAACATCCTGGAAGAACAAGATCAACTGTAGAAGTGGGAACCTATTCTTCTGACTCTCAGCCTACTCTATTCTTTTGAGCTCTCTAAAACATTTCAATTAATGTTTCCATTGTGAAACTTCCGGGACTCCATCGCGACAATTCGATTTCTATTTGTAATTGGAAATCTTATAACAATGTTTCCCTGGAGTAGAGTTAGAATTCAAATTTCAATTTCCGTTGGTGAATACCAAGGAAAACAGCTTTCCTGAAAAGAAATACTTTGGACTGGGAAACGTTATCATCAAGAAATTCAGATATCTACAATTTTTTACAGTCAAGTTCGATATAGATAATTTCTTCACATTTAGTTTGTATTATACTTTTAAATAATTGTTAAAAATAGTTCTACCAACTGTTGCTATTCGTGATTTTGAAATACTGATTGATTGATATTTAATTTTTATGAAAAATACTTTGCACAATTTTGTTACAATTCCAATTCTACCTAGTTGAATGAAATTCTGGTTCTGTGCTTAATTTATCAATACCTGAACGTATATATCTTATATTAATAATCAAATCAATCTTATATTAATTATCAAATTAATATAAGATTGATTTAATTATTAATATAATAGATAGAGGTTTGGAAAAAATATAATGGAGACAAACATAATTATCTATAAAAATTCGTTAATACAATGATAAAAATAAAACAAAGTAACTATATTAAAAGAGTTAAAAAATATTTCTGATATCAAAATAAAGCATTATTGCTGGAGAATTGTCTTAGGAAAATAGTTGAGTAAGATAGCTTTAAAAGAATTCAACTTTGACACAGTTTCAAAGTAGCATTGAAATACTTAAAATTCCAGTAAACACTATGTACTAACCAGTTAACAAATAAAATGTTCCTATACGTGTCCGTGCATCTTTATTATTGTATTGTTACAAAGACGTACGTCCCATTGTTAGAAGCCCTTTTTCCATCCTGTTTTTAAATATACCGTCTTAGTATCTCTGCTCTTATTCAGACTGCATTTTATAGATGTGAAAGTTTTCTAAACAAAAAATGTTAGGTATTTCTCAAGTACTGTCTACAATTTTCTTTGTGGAAAATGTTTTTAAATGCAAGATTTACTCTTTGCAGGAAGAGAAAATATGGAAAAATTAGCAGGTACGAATTTTATAACAAAATCTCTAATTAATGAACAAAAGCATAAAGTGTTTGTTTATTATAGGAAATTATATTCTAAAAAAAAATTTTTAACACAATAATTCTTAAAGAAAAGTAAATTCAGAAACATTGATAAAAATGTATTTATTAACCTAATTAACGTTAAATTATTGAACAGGGCTATTTAAAAAATATTCTATTTTCAAAAAAAGAGTACATGACTCCCTTTAAAAATACTTAAAAGATTTAATAAGGTAAAAGAAATTGAAAAGAAACCTTTATATGTAAATGTAACATTTGGTGCTGTCATATAGATTAACCGTTACATGTATAACAATTGTCTACTTGCAGATTTCAAGAATGGAGATGTTTTTCTTTTTATGGGGTAGGCTGTAAACCCTACGGCCCAACGCTCTACATTGATAGTTAGACCGACCTACGGTTCGGGGCGCGATTCCGGCGCCACGCAAACATCCATAGCACCGCCGATGTTGTAGTGGCTAAAAGTAGTGGCGGTGAAGAATGGGAAATTAATTTACTGCCTTTCACCGATTTCCTTGTTTAT
>BPLR01016225.1:0-43430 GCA_021605095.1 Caerostris extrusa | reverse complement strand
ATAAAGCTTCATTTATCTTCTGTCATGATTGGATTGCTGTATTCACACAATAAAAATTGTAAAAAAATTCTTCAAAGCTTTTAATAACCTTATCTCAAAGAAAAGATTCTATGAATCATTGCACCAGTAAAATGTTTACAGTTAAAATTACAGATACGAGTAATACTTCATCAATAAATCTTGTACCACGTTTGAGAACGTTTTAACACTCACTTCGGAACGAAACTTGTATGTATGACATCATGGTTAAATTCACATTAATGATAATTGACACCTGTGGGACCTACGTACTCAAGCATCATTTACCTTATTATTATCATTGATAACACCTCTGGCCTTAAGTCAATTTTTGGGAAGTTTGAAGCTTTCTCATGGTGCAAATGGCAGCATCGTTAAATACCGGATATTTTACTAGATACTTCTTAGCCATCTTCAGTTGTTGTTGTTGTTGTCGTATCCTAGGATAAAAGTTAAGTATTTTATTTTCAAGAAAACTCATATGCGTGTCAAGAAACAAAGGACATTTTATTTTTAAGCCTTCAACATCAAAAAACTTCATGCAGAGATTTTACATGAAAATCATTTTAACTACACTCATGTCCATAAATTAAGGATAATTCAGAATCACACAGAAATTGAACTCTAAAATAAAATTTTCACCTGTAGAATTATCACACACATCTTGAAGGAAAATAATGCAAATTACAGGAAACCACCAGATGGCGCGGATAGTACGTCACAATGACGAGAGTGTAAGAGAGAGGTATATAAGGAATGGTGGCAAAAGAAGTCAAATTCTTCACAAGCGCTTTAAAAAAAGTTTCAGGGCAATAACCGCATAGTTATGGCACAAAGGAAGCATTTGGATGATTTTTTACGTGGTAGAATTATCGAACGACTGGAATGTGGACGTACCCAGCTGGAAATATCCGAGGAACTTGGAATCGCCCAGAGTGTCATCTCCAGGCTTTGGTAATGATTCCAAGATGATGGTAATGTGAGTAGATGTTACAGCACAGGTCGCCCCCGAGTTACAACGCCGAATGAGGACCGGTATTTAGCAGTTACTGCCAAAAGAAACAGACGGAGCACAGCATCAGACCTGTCTCGTCAGCTCTCTTCAGCTACCGGTACGACAGTTTCAAGGCAGACCGTGTACAGACGCTTAGGGCACATTGGTCTATATGCTCGTAGGCCTGTCAGATGTGTTCCACTTACCGCAACTCACTGTCGCCTGCGATTAACCTGGAGTAGAGAGCATGCATTGTGGACACCGCAACAGTGGTCTTGTGTGATGTTTTCCGACGAGTCCAGGTTTAGTTTGCAGTCTGATTCTCGCCGGACTTTCATATGGAGAGCGCCAGGTACCCGTTACCACCAAGAGAACACCATTGAACGGCACCGTTACGGTGGTGCAGGATGGCTCGTTTGGGGAGGAATTATTCTTGGTTCCAGAACTGACCTGCATGTTCAAGAGTGTAACGATGACAGGCCACATCTATCGGGATGTCATTCTGTAACAACATATGCGTTTGTTTCGGGGCCCCATGGGTGCTGAATTTCTGTTTATGGATGACAACGCCCGTCCTCACCGTGCAAACATTGTAGACGAATGCCTTCAATTGGAGGATATCACACGTATGGAGTGGCCAGCATACTCAACGGACTCGAATCAATAGAGCATGTGTGGGATATGCTTGGTCGACGAATTGCAGCCCGTCAACCCCTCCCACCTGTCAATCGGAACTGTAATATTCCCCAAGATCAGATTGATAATTTGATACTCAGCATGCCTAGGCGTTGTAAGGCCTGTTGCATCGTCCGGGAGACATACTCCATATTAACCATCATACTAACCTGTTACATTATACTTTTTTTTTTTTTTGAAATTTGCTCCAGGAGTAAAAATCGCAATTTATATTAATTATGTCAAACATATAGCATCTTTTTGCTCTTTACCTTTTGTTTAATAAATAGACTTTACAAATAAGTCAAATTTGTTTTGCTTCTGTCTCTTTCTTTGCCTGAACTTCATTATCCTTAATTTTTGGACATGAGTGTAGTCTAAGCGTGATAGAGTCCCAATTATCATCATTGTAGAGGATGATAACAATTATAATTGTAGCATCACCTTTTTTAAATCTTGCTATACTTTCTTTAGTTTTATTTCTTCCATGTGACTAAAAATATGCAAGAAATCCTCTACAACGAACTAGGGCAATAAATCTGTAGCCACAACACCAGTGCACTTGGACGACATGTATCCACACTAATGATGCATCTACATTTGTGAAGACACAACTTTCCATTAATTTCATCAAAAGTCAAAATATTTTTCTTCTTTTCGCATTACTTTATGTCGTTTTCCTTCAAGATAAGTAGTCATTTAAGATAAAGATAAGTATTTTATTTTCAGGAAAACATATTTCCACGTCAAGAAACAATTACAATTTTATTTTTAAGCCTTCAACATCAAAGACCTTCATCGACAGATTTTATTTGAAATTTATTTTAACTGGGACAAACGTGTTATAATCATAATTACCCTTTTGAACAGAATAACTACAATTTAAAATAGGAAAAGTTGTAATGACTCTTTTTTTAAATCTTGCTATATAATAGTTCTATTCTAGCTTCGTTAGCTCTATTTCTTCCATGCTACTAAAAATCTGCAAGAAAGCATCTACAACGAACTAGGGCAATAAATCTCTTAGCTACAACACCAGTGCACTTGGACGACATGCACCCACACTGATGATGTATCCTCCAGATAAAGTCATAAGAAGCACTCCCTGCCCTGTTTCAACATCGATCTTGGCTAAATTTTTGTGATATAATATTATGTACATACAGTAAGACAATAATTTATATTTTTGTCGTTCAATTCGAATATTATTTGTAGATTTCTTGTGAGACGCAATGAATCATTATCTGTTATACAAGGAGGACCAGCTATAATACAGCCCCCAATATAACAAATAATATGGTAATAAGCTGGAAAAATTTACATTACAGTAAAATGTATAACAATATTCAAGTAATTTAGTTACCAACCGGACGGACCAAACATGACGTTTTATTTAATGCACCTATATTTCAAACGAAGCTACTTTCATTAATTTCATAAAAAGGTAAAATATTCCCTTTCTTTTTGCATTACTTTATGTTGTTTTCCTTAAAGATAAGTATCCATTTAAGATAAATATAAGTATTTTATTTTTAACAAAACTCATATCCATGTCAAGAAACAAATGGAATTTTATCTTTATGCCTACAATATCAAAATACTTCATCCTGAAATTTTACTTGAAAATTATTTTAATTGGACCAAGTCATAATTACCCTCTTTGTAGATAATGATAACAATTTAAAATTGTAACATCTCTTTTTTTAAATCTTGCCATACCTTCTTTAATTCTATTTCTTCCATGCTACTAAAAACTGCAAGAAAGCATCTACAACGAACTAGGGCAATAAATCTCTTAGCTACAACACCAGTGCACTTGGACGACATGTACCCACACTGATGATATATCCCTTCAGATAAAGTCATAAGAAGCACTCCCTGTCCTGTTTCAACATTGATCTTTGCTAAATTTTGTGATATATGATTTGCAAACTTCCCTGCCTTCTGAGCCCATGGCATCAATCATATCGCTCATCGATCGTAATCTGTTCCTCATGTTAAAGTTTTCCTGGGAGGAAAGTATCTTATCAATATTGGTTTCAGCCACTTCTAAAGTTTTCCATATTTTCCATTTTTTTATGTGATTCAATAATAATATTAGACATGAAATAATATAATATTCTGCTTTTTTGGCCATTTTGAGATATTGAGCAGTCTTGCCAGCTTTATATTTGAATAACGGTTCACGAATCGAAATGGGAATATTTCGATAATTTTGTTCAAATATTTTCAACATATTCCATCGTCCAATTCGAATATTATTTGTAGATTTTAGATATGTCTTCAGATAATATAGTATTTTCTTGCCATCTTGACACCATGATCAGTCTTGTAAGCTTTAAGTTTAGATAATGGTTCACTCACTATTCCAATAATTTTGATAAAATTTTTATACGTTTTGGCCTCCAATTCGAATATTATTTGTGGATTTTAGATATATCTTCAGATAACGTTATATATTCCCTGTCATCTTCTCACCTCGAACAGTCTTGTTAGCTTTTTGTTTAAATAATGGTTCGATACCTATTTCAATAATTTTGTTCAAATTGTTATAGGTTTTGTCGCCAAATTTGAATATTATTTGTACATTTCTAATGAGAAGCAATGGATTATTATTAGGGATTGCAATACCGGGATACCGAATACCGGTATTTTGAGTCATTTGTACAATTTTTGTAATACCGGTATTCACAAGTTTAAATACCGGTTTTTCGGTATTTACTAGAAATTTAGAATTCTTATCTGTGAAAGAATTCTTATGTGGGAAATTCTTGTTCTTATCTGGGAATTCTTATCTGTGAAAACAAGGTTGTAGCTGTGAAGAAAGAGTGTAACATTTCGATATTTTTAAATTGGTGAGTTTGTTATTCGCATTGTATTTGTATATCATACTTTAGAATTCAAAATATTTTCAGATTTATTATATATATATACTCATAAATAATACCTCATAATAATGAATAAGAATAAATTTAAAGAACATGAAAAATCAGTTGATAATACTTCGGTTTGGTTTCATTGTTTATGACGAAAAGAATATGGTGGCACAATGTAAAAAATTTTCAAGAGTTATTAAAGTTAATGAAGTACAAGGGGATTCCATACACATTTAAAAACGAAACATGACACAAATTTGTTAAAGTGTTGATCTAATTGCGATGAATATACAAACTTAACTTCAGTTCTAAGCCCAAGCCATCAGGAATTTTAGATATTTTTTAAAAAAAAATAATTTTGGATGAAAATTATAAGTAAAATGACAGCACCAATGACATTTCTACTATCGGTATTAAAACCGGTATCCCGGTATTAAGATAAAAAAATACCGGTATTGAACTTTTGGTTCGATATTGCAATCTAATTATATGTTACAGCATAAAGGCCAATTATGTGGAGTATATATATAATGCATCTGTCAATAATTCATATTCAACTATTTCACCAATTTTTATTTGCATAAATTCTGGTTTATAATTTTTGAAATTTCGCCTACAGTAACCTGTTTTCATTTATCTGAAGAAAATTCATTTTTATTGTGAGACATTACTATTGCTAAATACTAATAATCTGAACGAAAAATAAAATAAAGCGTTGACTTTATGAAGCACAATAGTTAAAGACAAATTTTATTAAAATTTACAAATGTTATTAAAATATGCTTCATAATAGTTTTGTAAAATTAAGATTTCAAATTTATCCTTCTGGAAGGAACGAATATTCAGATATAAATTATTGATGAAACATGATATTTAAAATATATGTTATGTTTACTTTGCAGTTGGTTTCAGACATAAACCTCAATGAGTATCGTGATAATAAATTTGTAAGTTCTGCTAGTTTGATTATGATAAGTAGATAAGTTTGTTTTGAAAGTGATATTTTTTATTTTGATAAGGATAAGCTTGGTAGTTGATAAATATGAGTACTTTACTTGGTTTGTAGTATTATTCTGTTTGTTTGTTTATGATAAGTTGATAAGTTTGTTTTAATACTGATAAGTTTTATTTTGATAAGGATAAGTTTGATACTGGATAAAATGAGTAATTTGATTGTTTATTGTTAATAAATAATGATATTTTTAAATAATTTTCTTTAAAAATTGACTGAAGGGAAAATAAACTGAGAAATAAAAATAAATAAACTGAATGAATAAATAAAAAAAAATACTATTTTAAAATATCCATCACATTCGCTTTGCAGTCGGTTTCAAGTATAAAATCGAACCTTTCAACGAGTATTGGTGATGATAAGTTTGTAAGTTCTGTTAGTTTGTTTATGATAAGTAGATAAGTTCGTTTTGAAAATGAGGGTTTTATTTTGATAAGGGAAGCTTGGTAGTTAATAATATGAGTAATTTAACTGGTTTGTTAGTATTATTCTGTCAGCTTGTTTATGATAAGTTGATAAGTTTATTTTGATAAAGAATAAGCTTGAGAATTGATGATATGAGTAATTTAATCGTTTGTTAACATTATTCTGCTAGTTTGTTTATGATAATTCAAGAAATTTGTTTCGATAATAGATATATTTTGATAAGGATAAACTGGGTAGTTGATAATATGAATAAGTTAATTTGCGGTGTGTTAGTATTATTCTGTTTATTTTGTTTATGATAAGTCGATGTTTTTTGGTAATGAAAGGTTTATTTTGATAAGGATAAACTTGATACTTGATTAAATGAGTAATTTGATTGTTTGTTGACAGTAAGTAATGATATTTTTTATAAATAATTTCGTTGAAAAATTTCGTGAATGGAAAATAAACCGAATAATAAATAAAAATTAAACTGTATGAAAAAATAAAAAATAAATTGAAAAAAAAAGTTTAAATTTAAAAATTAAAATTCTTACATTGAAAAAAAAATCAGGAAATTTTTGTGAAATTTTTTTTTATTGTAATAATGATTTTTAAGTAATAAGCTATATAAAAATAGTCAGGGCATGCTTAAATCTTCAATTTGTTTTTCATCTTATTCTATAATCTTTTTCATTTTCCTCCCAAAATAGACAAATTGAATTTTGTCTTTCATTTTTCGTATTTCGAATTGCATCCATAGCTCAAAACCGAATCAGTAGTATAATTCTTCTAAAATATTATAAAACTATTTTTTTCTTCCAATCCCATGCCGTCCTATGATTATCTTTTCAGTGTTCGAAACTTGAAGAAATAAAGGAAACTACTTAGAATGAAATAACACGGAACTTCTAAAGCGCATATACGTAAACAACTTTCTTTGTTCAATTTTCAAAATGGAGAAACGTATTCAACAAGTATAATTTAGTAGAGATTGACCCAACAAAACCAAGATAGTTCTTCCGGAGATGTGTAATCATCTTCATTTCTTATATTCGAAAAAATGGTCTTTTTTTCAAATTGCACCACAAAAAACTCGTGGGACATCAGGCAGTTCACTATAGATCAGGGGTTTGCCAACTCACGGCCCGCCTTGAATATTTTTTTCCAGCCCGTGAGATTTACCCGTTTTAACAATTTATATTTATTTTATAATAGTCAAAGTAGTGAAAACCAACGTATTAAAAATACATTATTTGCGCATCCATATAGTCAAAAAATTAACTGTAGAAATTATGACAAAAATTAACCTAATAATATTCTTGCTCAAACAAATATCGCACTAGTAAAATAAATATTTTTTTAATGATTTCATTTTCATTTCATTTATATTTATGTATTTTTATATTTCATTTTTAGTGTCATTTATTTCTTTACAATGTGCATTTAGTATCATCATTATTATTATACCCTATCTATGTTTACGTAAGAATAATAGCAAACTCAATAATAACAGAACAACTCATTATGTTTCAATCTTTCACTCCAAAAAATGTCTGTAGGGGAGTCTAAATCTAATATAGGGATGCATAATTTTACACGCAGCCCGCAGAGTAAGGATGCATTTCCAAAGTTGCAAGCAAGATTATTTAGGTTGGCCACCACTGCTATAGATACAAGACTTTGAGCATAATAATTTGACAGTGCAATTTTGCTATATAAATGACCAATCGACTCTCCACGTTTGTGAAAAATAGTGACCTCAATGAACGCTACCTAATGGATACAAAAAAATTGAGGTCTACTGCAAGCTATCTGACAGTAACCACAATCTTACCAATCGTATAGCTTACATAAATTGCATGAATTAGATCAGGGGTGGCTAACCTAAATGATCTTGCGGGCCACTTTGGAAGTGCATCGCCCGCGGGGCGCATGTAAAAGTACTTTTGAAATTATATATCCTAATATTAGATTTAGACCCACAGTAGACATTGTAGAAATTGAAACATAATGAGTTGTTATTGTGTTAAATATTATTCTTACATGTAAACATAGATAATATTATAATAAATGATACTAAACGTACATTATATATAGCACTAAAAATAAAAATATAAATATAAACGAAATAAAAAAAAAAAAAAAATGAAATTATTAAAAAATATTTATTTTATTAGTGCGATATTTGTTGCACAATCAAATATCGCTCTAAGAATAATAATAGCAAGAATATTATTTTAAAACCAAAGTTAATTTTTTATCTTTATTTCGACAGTTAATTTTTGCATATATGGATGCATGCATAATATATTTTTAATACTTTGGTTTTTATTACTTTAGCCATTATAACGTACATATGTTTTGTGATAACTCATGGGCCGGAAAAAATGTTCAAGGTCGCTGTTTTGCCAACCCAGTCGCCATTAGAAAATCGCAAATAGTACGCCTGTAATATAAAGTTTTATGTCGTCATAGTAACACAGTACTGATTAAAACCTGATATATGGGTGTGGTCTTAATTTAGTTTATCATGGTAGAAACCGAATTTTTCTTTAAATGATAACACGAAACGTTCAGCTGACATATTTATTTAAAATTGCAAAAAGTCAGCACTGCCCAACAGCTACACATTACACAAACAAAACAAACACGCGGTAAATGCTTACAAAATCATCTCACAACAAGTTCGTTTTAATGGTCTTTTTGTACCCTCCGTGCTCCTCATTCACCTGCCTTTTCCTCTCTCTCTCCTCTCTCTCGGTTCCAAAGTCTAAAAGTAAAGGTCAACATGTGCATGAAAGAAACATCTATCAACCTTGAACTTTTGCCCGTCCACTATATATTTTTTGTTGTGGGAATTTATGTTGGATCCTTACTAACATAATCAAATTGAACGAAAGGCCATACAGCATACATACATAACAGCATGCCTCAAATTTAATGGGATTAAAAACATAATAACATAACAAATGACATCAAAATATATAAAGAAATTATTCAAGAACCAAAGTAGGCATGAGCTATGCAGAAACAGAACTGAAAAAATTATTTTATAAACACTAGTATCAAAATTTTTATTAACACTAGTATCAAAATTTTATTAACACTAGTATCACTAGTAGTACTATTAGTATCACTAGTAGTACTATTAGTATCACTAGTAGTCATTTATTAACACTATTTTATAAAAACACTAGTAATATCAGCTAAAACTACATCGACAGATCAGACGGGCATATATATATATATACAGGATGATTACAATTGTAGTCCCATATTCAAAATGCTGTAAAAAGACCCACTCATCACAATGAGTCCAAATTTGAACTGGAGTTACTTAAAAGCAGGCGAAAACGGCCCGGCATTAAAAGATTCCTATGTGCATTAATAGATGGTGCTGTAAGCGGCATAAAGAAACTAAATTCGGCTGCCAGCGATATTTTGAACCTAAAAATACAGCGCATTTGGCATGAGTTACACATTAAATAAACTGTAGTGTTCAATGAGCCTGATTGTTTCGGGTTTTTTGACAGAAAAACTTTCAAGTCATTCAACAGTTGGGACACTTTTAGTGTTCCCTATACCACGACAAGGTAATAACAAATTGATGGAAAATCGAAGCCGAACTTTTTTTCATGTGCCATACCATTTTCCTCTTTTCTCAAGTATATATTACTGGTTGCTGGTATTATGCAATATATAACTCATTTGGGTTTAATTCTAATTTTTAAAAATTTCCTTGAAAATTTTAGGCTGCTTCATATACATGCGTTGCTAAGGTTGCTGGTTGAAAGGTTATGCTGTTGTTGCTATTGCTATATATATAGAGTATATATATAAGGTTACAAATAAATTAACCCAAATGAAAGGTTTTAACATCCCGATGTTAGGTATAGACACGAGAATAGCTTCATATAAAATATTATCCTTAGGAAACTATAAACGTTATTTCTACATTAAATTGTAATATAATTTACTATCATTTATGCAATCATTTTTGGACCAACACTGAATATATCAAGATAAATGCTCATATCCTCTTTACAGCAAATAATCATATTTTGTAAAGTTTTAATATGTAATCGTTAAAATATAAGTTTAGTAGTTAAGAATATACCCTGATGGCAGCTTTTTAAAATGTCAAGAACATATCTTCCTCATTTCCACTTTATCCTTTCTCCTAACGTATGACCATGTTACACGCCTACCTAAGAATACACAACATCATTTGAAGTTTTTATATTTTTCAAATAATTTTTAAATGAAGGAATATGAGGATTAAAAATTATCCCATTGGTGTGCTTTACGGATGATGATGGTGAAAGTGATTTTAACATTAAAAAAATACTACGTATGAATATGTAATCATTCCATAATTCGCTTGAAAATCTAAAAATTTAACGCTCAATTACTTAGTGAGATGCCATTAAAGCTGTATTTTTTTAGAGAAAAAGTTTACAGTTTTAGAACAAACATTAGAAGAAAACCCTTCAACATTTTTATTTTTATTTTCATGCGTTACTTTTTAAATTCGCTAGCATCTGTGTTCATTTGGCCGTGGATAACACTTCACTGTGGAAAAATACTTCTGGCAGGGAGTTAAATCAGAATGTAAGAAAAATCAAGGTGGAAAATTAACGTTAAATAAAACAAAGTAGTAATAATATTCGCAAAGAAAAATGAAAATAGCTTGAGGAAATTTGAAGAACAAGGAAGCGGTGTGAAAGCTCCCGCATGTTTGTAACCCGCAATAAAAATGGCTGACACAAAATCTTCCACTAAGTGTTGCTGAAACCCGTGGATAATTAATCAACAAATATTTTCTTGAATTTTTGTTAGATGAGGAAAGTGGAATTATTTGTTAATGTTTTTTTCTCTCCCCCAGATTTTTTTTTTTTGCCAAAAACTTCCGTAAAAGGCAAAAACCTTTTCTAAACCATACTCCTTATGCTTGATTTAAGAAAGCTTTCTGTGTGAAATTATGTGTTTCCTTAAACAAAATAGATGTTTTCATGGAACACATTAAAAAAAGATATTATAGCTCCCTTACCTCTTAAATATTTGTTGTAAAATTACATATATAAAACGAAGATAATGTATAAAGCATCACATCTTTTTTATTTTTTTATTTTATTTTAAGGATATTCTGATTCCCAACATTTAAAAATGTCAGGATATACTTCTCACTCTATGACGTAATTCTACATTATTAATTATGTTACAGCTAACCGAAATGCACACTATTCTTTGAAGTTTTATATTTTTCGATAATTTTAAAAGAAAAATGGAGATTTAAAATTATCCACTATGTGTGTAAGTTTTACTTAGACTAATAATGATAAAAAATTATTTCAAACCAAAAACAATACTACGTATGAATATATAATCGTTCCATAATTCGCTTAAATTCTCAAAAGGTTTAACGCCTCAATGAACTTACCGAGAGGACATTAAAGTCTTAAAGATATTCCAAAGAAAGTTTAAAGTTTTACAGCAAATTAGAAGAACATTTTCTACTTTTATATTTTTATGGCTTACTTTTTTTTCCTGCATAGCATTTGTGTTCATTTGGCTGTAGATAACACTTCACTGGGGAAAATTGCAGAGATAACTTATAAGTAGAGACCTTTTTTCCTCTTTAACCTAAATATTCCTATTTTGTAAGTTTTAATATTTACATTAAAATATATGTAGTAGTAAAGGATATTCTGATCCCAATGTTATAAAAGTACAACATATACTACCGTATCCTATTTTCAAATGTTGTGCATCTAACAATTATATATAAATACACCAGATAAAAATAAACGTGTAATCATTTTGAAACTTCTATATTTTCCAATAATGTAAATCAAATGGAACAGATAAAGGATTGTAATTTCATCCATTGGGTGTACCCTTATGAGTTAATAAGGATAAAAACAATTTTAACACTGTAAATACTACGTATGAATATATATTGTTCCATTAGATCACTCTTAAAATTTCAAAAAAGAGTTTCTTAACACTCAATTACTCAGTGAGAGTGACATTAAGTGCTAAAGAAAATTCAGATAAAAGTTTAAAGTTTTATAGCAAGAATTAGAAAATTTTTCTACATTTTTATTTTTATTGCTCAGGAGTGTTACATTTTTTTCCTGCATAGCATCCGATTTCATTTGGCCGTAGGATAACACTTCACTGCAGGAAAAAGAATGCAGGGAGCAACCCAGAAAGTAGGAAAGTCAAGGCAAAAAAAAAAAAAAAATTAACGTTAAATAAACAAAGTAGTAATAATATTTGCAAAGTAAAAAGAAAATAGCTTAGAGGAAGTTCTGAAGAACATAGAAAATGAAAAAAAAAAAACCACATGTTTGCATCCTGCCATAAAAAATGGCTGACACAAAATCTTACGATAAGTGTTGCTGAAACCCGATGATTAATCAAAAAACATTTTTCTTGAATTTTTGTTGGCGAGCAAAGGGAATAGCGGCGGAAATAACTATTGCGTTAGCCCATGACTTCTTCCTTTTGCCATGACTTCTCGAAAAAGGGAAAACCTTTTCTCTAAGAATACTTTTATGCTTGATTTAAAAACGCTTTGTGAAATTATATGTTTCCTTTTTAAACAAAATATTGTTTGATTAGATAAGAAGTTTAATTCTTTGTTATTTTTAAGTATTTGCTTAGATGATTAATGATGTTGATAAATTATCGTTTATTGAACGCGAATAATGATATTCGAAATTTTCGAAGAGGATTTCATATTATTCGTAAACATTACCTAATTTAAGCTTACAAACGTATACTTTCACTTTGATGCTTTTATTTAAAAAAGCCTTTAATAAATTCTTTTGAATCACTCAGCAGTGCGTATTTTTAAGGGAGGCATTGTTAAGATATAACAAAGTTTAGTTATTAACCTTAATATTATATTATCTTCAAAATAAAATTTAAGTTGAGTAAGAATTTTAACCAAATTAGTATTAAAACAGCTTTTTGAAGAAAAAGCTTTTGAAATCGTTACATTGAGAACATCTTATTTTAAATTTATGCTGTTCACATTTTATTGAATTGTACACATTTTATATCATTGTATTGTGTAGTTTGGGCAACCAGATTGTAACTGGGTGTGATTGAGTTGAGATACTTGAAGAACTCACAGCTTTATTTAGGCACGCATAAACACCACGCACATACAATGAGAGATGCACTTATTTAATACATTTAAAGACAGATAATTATAGATTCGTGTAACGTGGCACCCTAAGCTGAAATCAGTACTATATTCCTTAAAAGCTAAGCAGATTCATATATAATGATATTCGAAGTCTTTGCTATTTATTCCTCTCCCCACATTTTGTATGTAAATATTCACAAAAAATCAAAAGAATAATTTAAAAATTAAATTAAGAACAAACGCAAATATATTATTACATATTACAATTATATTATTACACTCAAATATATTAAACACTATTATTATTACGTATAAATATGAAATTGTTCCATAATTCGCTTAATATCTCAAAAATTTTAAATCTCGATTACTTAGTGAGATGACATTAAAATCCTAATGAAATTTCAGAGAAAAGTTTAAAGTTTTAGAGCAAATTAGAATAAACATTTTCTGCCTTTTTCTGCCTTTTTAAGTGTTACCTTTTTTTCGTGCATAGCATTTGTGTTCATTTGGTCGTATGAACACCTCACTGCAGGAAAAAGAATTGCAGGATGCAACCCAGAAAGTAGGAAAAATTAAGGGGAAAAAATTAACGTTAAATAAACAAAGTAGTAATAATATTCGCAAAGTAAATGAAAATAGCTTTGAGGAAGTTTTCTGAAGAACATTGAAGATGGAAAAAAAAAGCCCCGCATGTTTGCAATCTGCAATAAAAATAGCTGACACAAAAATCTTTTTCGCTAAGTGTTGCTGAAACCCCGATGATTAATCAAAATATTTTCTTGAATTTTTGTTGGCGGGCAAACGGAATAGCGGAGGGAAATATCTATTGGCGTTAATGTTTTTTTTTCCACACGACTTTTTCCTTTCTGCCATGACTTCTGAAAAAAGGGAAAAACCTTTTCTTAGAATACTTTTTATGCTTGATTTATAAAGATTTGTGAAAATTATGTTTCATTTTAAACAAAAAAAAATTTTTGAATACATACAAAAGAAGATAACAAATATCAATTCTTTATTACATTTCTTAAGTATTTGGTTGAGAAAGATGATTAATGATGTTGATAAATTATCGTTCCTGAACACGAATAAAAGATATTCGAAATTTCGAAATCAATTGCATATTTTTATTAATCTTTACATGTTTATACTTACAAACGCGTATACTTTTCACTTTGATGTTTTTATTTAAAAGCGTTTAAGAAATCATTGTAGAATCACGCTCAGCCGTGTTTATTTTAAAGAAGGCTTGTTGATGCACAATCAAGATTTGAAGATATTATCGTTTTTATACTATATTATCATTCAAAATAAAATTTCAATTGAGCAGATATTTAACCAAATCTTTGTATTAAAAACAACTATCTAAAAAATAAAATAAAAAATGTGCAACAGAAATCTTTAAAATAATAGTAGTAATTAATAAATAGAAGTAAATTGCAAATAGAAATATTAAATAGAAATCTTATATCTATGCTTTCCAAATTTTATTAAATTGTACATTTTTAAATATCATTATTGTGTGAAGGTTGGATAACCAGATTGTAACTGGGTGTGATTAAGATACTTGAGAATTCGAAGCTTTTATTTACACACGCATAAAAACCAAACACACAAAATTAGAGACATACAGATATTTAACACATTTAAAGACAGACAATTATAGATTCGTGTAAGGATTCCAATCCTAAGCCGAAAATCGGCACTGTATTCTTAATACAAAACAGATGGAAATATAATCATATTCGAAGACTTCGTTTTCTATCTTATCCGATTATTTTATGTAAATGTTCACAATAAAAGTCAAAAGAACAACTAGAATAATTAAATTCGGAAACACACAATATATATATATATATATATATATATATATATATATATATATGACGTATCTCAGGATTAAAATTATTCCTTGAGTGTGCGTACTAATTAATAATGATAAAAATTATGTTCTAATTATAATTGAAGTACTAAAAATATTACTTATGAACATGTAATCGTTAAAACATAATTCGCTTAAAATTTCAAAAGTTTTAACGATCATCTACTAAAAGAGATCACATTAAAGTCTTAAAGATATTCAGAGAAAAGTTAAAAGTTTTAGAGCAAATTAGTAAAAACCTTTCTACTTTTTTATTTTAATTTCTCAGAAGTGTTACTTTTTTTTCTGCATAGTTTCGTGTTCATTTGGAAATAGGATAACACCTCACTGTGAGAAAAACAACTTGCAGGGAACAACCAAGAAAGTAGAAAATCAAGGCAAAAAAAAAATTAACGTTAAATAAACAAAGTAGTAATAATATTCACAAAGTAGTAAATGAAAATAGCTTAGAGGCAGTTCTGAAGAACGCATAAGATGAAAAAAGCACCGCATGTTTCAACCTACAATAAAAATGGCTGACACAAAATCTTTCGCTGAGTGTTGCTGAAACCCGATGATTAATTAAAATATTTTCTTCAATTTTTGTTGGCGAGCAAAGGGAATTATTGGCGTTAATGTTTTTGTTTTTTTGCCACGACTTCCAGTAAAAGGAAAACTTTTCTAAGGGTACCTTTTGCGCTTGATTTAAAAGGTTTGTGAAATTATGTTTTCTTTGAAACAAAATATTGTTTGAAGAATACATAACAAAGAAAAAAAGATAAGAAGTTTCAAATTCTTTATTATCTCTTAAGTATTCGTTGAGAAAAATGATTAATGATTTTCATAAATTACCGTTTGTGGATTGCGAATAAAGATATTTTATATTATATTATCATTCAAAATAAAATTTGAGTTGAGCAGATATTTAACCAAATCTTTGGATTAAAAACATCTATCTGAAGTAATATGAAATGCGCTGTCTTTTAAATTTATGCTATCCACATTTCATTAAATTGCGCACATTTTATATTATTATAGTGTGCAGTTTGGGCAACAAATTCTAACTAGATCTGATTGAATTGAGATACTTGGAGAACTTACAGCTTTATTTAAACACGCATAAACATCACACACATACAATTAGAGACATACACTTATTTAACACATTTAAAGACGATAATTATAGATTTATGTAAAGATTCCATATACATATTTCTAAGTGTTAAAGAAATTTCAGAAAAAATTCAAAGTTTTATGTTCAAACTTTAGAGCAATTAATAAAATTTTATACTTTTTTTTATTTTTTATTGCTCAAAACTGTTACTTTTTTTTTCGGTATATGCGTCTATGTTCATTCGGCCGTAGGATAACACTTCACTGGAGAAAAAAACTTCCGTGAGCAACCCTGAAAGTAAGTAGAAAATCAAGGCAAAAAAAAAAAAAAAGTTAACATTAAATAAACATTATTAATAATATTCATGAAGTAGATGAAAATAGTTTAGAGGAAGTTCTAACGAACGAGTTTAGAGGAAGTTCTAACGAGATGAAAAAAAAAGCCTCGCATGTTCGCAACCTGCAATAAAATTGGCTGACACAAAATCTTTCGCTAAGTGTTGCTGAAACCCGATGATTAATCAAAATATTTTTCTTGATTTTTGTTGGCGAGCAAAGGGAACAGCGAAGGAAATACTATTGGCGTTAATGTTTTTTCCCCATGACTTCCAGAAAAGGGAAAAACTTTTTCTAAGAATACTTTTACGCTTGATTTAAAAGCTTTCGGAAATTATGTTTTCTTTTAAACAAAATATTGTTTGAATACATAAAAAAAAAAGATAATAAGTTTCAATTCTTTGTTATTCCTTAAGTATTTGTTGAGAAAATGATTAATGATGTTGATAAATTATAGTTTTTGGAACGCAAATAAAGATATTCGAAATTTCGAAAGGAGTTTCATATTATTCTCAAACTTGATATATATAACCTGACAAACGTATATTTTCACTTTGATGAATTTATTTTTAATATACCACCTCATTCTATTTTCTAATATGTCGTTTATCCTATTAAATAGGTTACAGCTAAAAAAATACTTTTTTATGTTTTTATTAATGCGTATAGTTTTATATTTTTCAATAATTTTAAACGAAGGAATATGAGGATTAAAATTATTCATTGTGTACTTATGAATTAATGATGGTTAAAAAGTTTCAACACTAAAAACACTACGTAATAATATGTAATCTTTCCATAATTCTCTTAAAATATCAAAAAAGATTTAACGATCAACTACTTAGTGAGAGGACATTAAAGTCTTAAAGAAATTTCAGAGAAAAGTTTAAAGTTTTAGAGCAAATTAGAAAAAAAGTTTTCTATATTTTTATTTTTATAGCTCAGAAGAGTTATTTTTTTTTCTTGCATAGCATCTGTGTTCATTTGGCCATAGTATAACACTTCACTACGGGGAAAAACAATTTTTGAATTTTGAATTTTTGTTGGCGAGCAAAGGTAATAGCAGTGGGGAATAACTATTGGCGATAATGTTCTTTTCCCCACGCTTTTTCTCTTTTTGCCATGATTTCGAAAAACGGGAAAACCTTTTCTAAGAATACTTTTATGCTTGATTTAAGAAAGCTTTGAAATTATGTGTTCGTTTAAACAAAATATTGTTTGGATAAACACAAAGAAAAATGTTAAGTAGTTTCAATTATTTATTATTTCTTAAGTGTTTGTTGGGAAGAATGATTAATGATGTTGAGAAATTATCGTTTGTGGAACGCGAATAAAGATATTCGAAATTTCAAAGGAACTTCGTATTATTATTAAACTTTACATATTTAAGCTTACAAGATTTCAATACAAATTCAATACTTTCTCTTTGAGTTTATATTTAAAAGCATTTAATAAATCATTTTAGAACCAGTCAGCCGTGTGTATTTTTAAAGAGGCATTGTTGAGATGAAATAAAAAATTAAAGTTTTTGTCCTTTATATTGTATTATCTTTAAAAATAAAATTTGAGTTGAGCAGATATTTAACCAAATCCTTGCATTAAAACCATCTTTCTGAAGTTATTTGAACTGTGCTGTCGTAAATTTATGCTACCCACATTTTATAAAATTATACACATTTTATTGTAATGTGAAGTTTGGACAACCAGATTATAACTGGATATGACTGAATTGAGATACTTGGAGAACTCCCCCAGCTTTATTTACACACGCATGAACACCACAAACATAAATTAGAAACATACACTCATTTAACACATTTAAAGATTCATTATACATTCGTGTAAGGATTTCACCCCTAACCCGAAAACCGGTACTCTATTACTTCATGGAAAACAAAAAAAAATGTAATCCTATTCGAAGACTTACAGCTATTTATTTCCTTCTCCATTTTTTTTTTCTATGTAAATATTCACAGTAAAAATCAAAAGAATAATTAGAATAATTAAATTGTGAAACACACACAAATATATATATATGACATTTTCTTCCAATTAATTATATTACAGCGATCAAGTATGCACACTATCTGTTGAAGTTTCATATTTTTCAATAATTTTAATCAAAGAAATATGAGTATTAAAATTATCCAATGTGTGTACTTGGGAATTATTAATGAAAGAAATGATTTTATCACTAAACATTTATGTGTGAATGTGTAATTGTTCCATAATTCGCTTGAAATCTCAAACATTTTAGCGCTCAATTACAGAGTGAGAGGACATTAGAGACATAAAGCAATTTCAGACAAAAGTTTAAAGTTTGAAGTTAACGTTTTAGAGCAAACGAAAAGAATATTTCTGCATTTTTTTTATTTTTATATCTCAGAAGTGCTATTTTTGTTTTTGCTACATAGTGTATGAGTTCATTTGGCCATATGATAACACCTCACTGCGGAAAGAAAACTTTCAGGAAGCAACCCAGAAAGTTGAAAATCAAGGCAAAAAAAAATTACGTTAAATAAAAAAGTAGTAATAATATTCACAAAGTAAATGAAAATAGCTTAGAGGAAGTTCTGAAGAACATAGAAGATGAAAAAAAACGCATGTTTGCAACCTGCAATAAAAATGGCTGGCACAAAATCTTTCGCTAAGTGTTGCTGAAACCCGATGATTAATCAAAATATTTTCTTGAATTTTTGTTGGCGAGCAAAAGGAATAGCGGAGGGAAATAACTATTGGTGTTAAAGGCTTTTTTCCCTACGACGTTTTTTCTTTTTCCGTGATTTCGGAAGAAACGAAAAACCTTTTCTAAGGATACTTTTATGCTTGATTTAAAAGCTTTGTGAAATTTTGTTTTCTTTTAAACAAAATATTCTTTGAATACACACAAAAAGATAACAAGTTTCAATTCTTTGTTATTAAGTATTTGTTGAGAAAAATGATTAATGATGTTGATAAATTAATGTGGAATGCGAATAAAGATATTCCAAATTTCGAAAGAAATTGATTATTTTCTTAAACTTTACGTATTTAAACATAATAAATATATCATTCATTTATAATTGTTTTAGATAATACTGAATATAAAGATAAATACTCATATCTTTTACAGCAAATAATCGTATTTTGTAAGTTTTAATATTTACTGATTAAAATATATGTGGTAGTTAAGGATATTTCGTTCCCAAAGTTTTAAAATGAGGATTAAATTTATCCATTGGTATACTTACGAATTAATAATGATAAAAAATTATTTTAAAACTAACAACAATGCGTATGAATATGTAATCGTTCCATAATTCGTTTAAAACTTCAAAAGTTTTAACTCTCAAATATTGTGAGAGGACATTAAAATCTTAAAGATATTTCAGAAAAAAAGTTTGAAGTTTTAGAGGAAATTAGAAGAAAATTTTCTACTTTTATTTTTAAAGCTTAGAAGTGTTACTTTTTTCTTGCATCTGTGTTTATTTGGCAGTAGGATAACACTTCACAGCGCGGAAAAACACTTCCAGGGAGCGACCCAGAAAGTAGAAAATCAAGGTAAAAAAAAAAAATTAACGTTAAATAAACAAAGTAGTAATAAGTAGTTAAAAGTAGTAGTAAAGTAGTTAAATAAAAATAGCGTTAATTAATAATATTCAAAAGTAAATGAAAATAGCTTAGAGGAAATTCTGAAGAACATAGAAGATGAAAAAAAAAAAACCCGCATGTTTGCAACCAGCAATAAAAATGGCTGACGCAAAATCTTTCGCTAAGTGTTGCTGAAACCCGATGATTAATCAAAATATTTTCTTGAATTGTTGTTGTCGAGCAAAGGGAATTATTGACGTTAATGTTTTTTTTCACTAAGACTTTTTCCCCCTTTTTGCCATGACTTCCGGAAAAAGGGAAAACCTTTTCTAAGGATGCTTTTATGCTTGATTTAAAAAGCTTTTTGTGAAATTATATTTTCTTTTTAAACAAAATATTGTTTGAATGCATACAAAAGAAGATAACAAGTATCATTTCTATTTGTTTTATTTCTTAAGTATTTGTTGAGAAAAATGATTAATGATGTTGATAAATTACCGTTTGTGGAGCTCGAATAAATATATTCGGAAATTTCGAAAAGGAATTTCTTGTTATTCTTAAACTTCACATATTTATGCTTTTCACTTTACATATGTATACTTTCACTTTGATGTTTTTATTTGAAAAACGTTTAATAATCATTTTAGAATCACTCAGCCGAGGAGAGGGAATAGCGGAGGAAATAATTCTTAGCGTCAATGTTTTTTTCCCCACGATTTTTTCCCTTTTTGCTTTGACTTCCGGAAAAAAGGAAAAAACTTTTCTAAATATACTTTTATGCTTGATTTAAAAGCTTTTTGTGAAGTTATATTTTCCTTTAAACAAAATAATATCTGAATACATACAAAAAACAAAAAAGATAAGTTTCAATTCTTAAGTATTTGTTGAGAGAAATGATTAATGATGTTGATAGGTTATCGTTTGTGAAACGCGAATAAAGATATTCGAAATTTCGAAAAATTTCGTATTATTCTTAAACTTTACATATATAAGCTTTGAAACGTATACTTTCTCTTTGATGTTTTTATTTGAAAAGCGTTTAATAAATCCCTTTAGAATCAATCAGCTGTGTGTATTTTAAAGAAGGCTTGTTGTTGTATAATCAAGATGTGAAGATCCTTTATATGAAATTATCATTCAAAATAAATTTTAAGTTGAGTGAATATTTAACTAAATCTTTGTATTAAAAACGTCTTTTGAAGAAACATCTTTTTAGAAATCTTTACATTGTAAACATCTTATTTTTAAATTTATGCTATACACATTTTATTGAATTGTACCTATTTTATAATATTGTAGTGTGCAGGTTGGGGCACCAAATTGTAACTGGGTGTGATTGAGTTGAGAAACTTGGAGAACTCACAGTTTGGAGACCTCATAGCTTTATTGACTCTCGTATAAACACCACACACATACAATTAGAGACATGTACTTAGTTAACACATTTAAAGACAGATAATTATAGATTCGTATTAGGATTCCACTTTTAAGCCGAAAATCTGAAACTCGATTACGCACAGGAGGCATCAAATAGACTTCCTCCCCGTGTAAGATTCTGTAGGCATTGATCATTTCTTTTTCTGTAGGTCTGACCATTTCCATTGAACGACACAGGAGTCGTTCCTGTCAGTGCGTAGTAGGAAGTATGGTTGCATCATCAAATTTTATTATTATAATTTAAAAAATACAAGTTAATAAAATTTTAATGGTAATCCATTATTTTAATTCATTATTTTAATTATTATAATTATTCATTATTTTATATTCATTTTTATTTTAATTATTCATTATTTAATTATTATTTTAATTATTTTAATTCACATAGTAATATTTTTTTCATTATATTTTAATTCACATAGTCAAAACAGAAAGGACACAATTTAATTAGCTGAAAATTCAAATTTTGATATTAATCTATTAATATTTGATTTTATCATCAATATCTGAATATTTTATAAAGATTTTAATATAAAAACTATTGATTAATTCTTAATCTAATAAGATAATTGAAAAAAAGCAAAATCTAGCCTATTTAATTGGGAAATTAATGCATTATAATTAAATCAAAACATAACAATTTATATAATTTAAATAATTATAATGTAGTTTAAATAAATATAAAAAATATTTAAAAATATTAACGAAAATATTGTAAATAAATTAAAATAAAAATAATTAAATTTTTAACTTTTTATTTTTATACAGTGAAATTAGAATTTTATCGTGAATAACGATAGAAAATCACGCGAAATATTTGGTTGTAAAATACCAAAGCATAATTAAGTTTTGATCAATTAGATTTGTTCTTCCTTAATTAGATTAAAACCCTGAAGTTTAATGTTTGGCGTGGAAATTATTGTAGAGTAATTGACTTTCACCGCCAAATCTTTCTAAGCAGACTTCATGCTGTTAATCCACAATGATTAGAGATTCACTTTTCATGTACTAATTAATTAAAATAAGATTGAAAATTTCATCAACTGTAGCACTTTTATTTCCTTGACATTGTACAGATGGAATTTCTGTAGTTGACCAAATTTTTCTAAAATAATAATTTATTTTTACAGCAATAAATAAAAAAAAATTTATAGTTATTTTAGAATTTTAATTTTATGTTTCAAGTCACTGAATCATTGAATATTAATAAAACAAAACTAATTTTGTTATTCAAAAATCATTCTGTGAATTTTTGGAACACAACTCGAAAATTCCAGGTCATCTCTGATTATGAGATAGTAAGAACATATTTATCTTGTTTGTTCCACGTAAATTTAATATATAATTAATAATGGAGAAATTAACCTTTTAAAATGTGGAAAAAAGTACCTCTATTAAATGGAAATTTGAATGAACGTTATTTCTGAAATTGAGGGGAAAATAATCAACATCTTAAAGTCAAAATTACTTTATATATATTTTTGCGCTGTAATTGAAATCGCATAGAAAATAAATGTTCATTGGTATTATTACTTTTTTTTTTGTAATAGAATTTTTTATTAAATATTTTATTAATAAATGTTCATAAAATTTATTTTAATGTTTATTTTAAAATTTTTTATGCCAATTATATCACAATATTTCCTGACTGAAGATTGTCAGATAAAATATTTGAGGATAACTGTATTTTTGCATACTCAATTTGAAATTGCATATAAAATAATTGCCATAAAATAAAATGCTATAAATAGGTTCTGCATAAATATTTTATGTAAATGTTTATTAAATTTTATATGCATGTTCATTTAAGAACATTTTTTGCCATTTATATATAAATTATCATATATAAAAGCCTACAGGTATTTAATATTTGAGAAACACACATACACACAGACATGTATTTTGTGTGTATGCTCATATATGCACTCATATGATAACCTGCTCTGCATATGTATACATATATATATATATATATGTGTGTGTGTGTGTGTCCACAGCCTACACTCGTATGAATAGAACTTTTTATGTTCACCGATAGCTAATCATGGAAAATTAGGATGCGTCCATTCAAAATTATTCAAACAATAATTCAGAGCAGAATTATTGGTGGTAAATGCCACTATTTATTTGAAATTTTTTTGAAATAAAGACATTTTAAATTAAAATTTTTAAAAAGAAAAATATATGAAAAAAATTATCATTAACTAATTATATTTTTTATTCAAAGTAGCTTTGCGCCACGTTTGTCTGACTAGAAATTATAATTAATCGATTAGTCCATTTCAGCCGTTATAACCGAATTTCTACAATTCCAAGCTATCCCAGGTTTGCTAGAATATATTTTTCTTAATGTATAATTTATAAATTGGAAAACTTATTATTTTTTACTCTGCCACACGGTGCCAAAGGTTTCGGATTCAAGTCCGATGAATGTTTGTAGTGGTTCGAATCCACTTTTTAAACCATAGATCCAATACGACTGTAATTTGATTTGGTTTGTCGCTCTAGGTTATCTTGCGCAACGACGGCTAAACAGATCGTGACAAACAGTTTAAAGTGGATTCCGAAAACTACAAAAATTTCTGCTGGGACCAGGGACCCGGGGCCATGGGTTGTCCTATGAGCGCCAGAGCGCTTTCAGGCCCCTAATATGACTGTAGAACGTTGGACGTCGAGATGACAGCAAACCCCCTAAAAAGAAATCATCTCCTGTCTCGAAATTCTAACAGTAGGCAGACGGCGTTGGCTCATCATGCAGCTGTTGCGCCACTGATTATTGATCGCGATTATTTTTTATATTAATAAATTTTATTCGAGGGTAAAAATTTTTTCTAATTATTATTGATATAAAAATATTTCACTTTTATCCATGCTATTATACCAAATAACAAAATAATTTTAAACAGAATATCTTCTTTGATTACTGTTATCATTCTGCATGTATAATAATAATATATTTAAAATCAAATAATGGCTCTCAAATTAATATTAGAAAAGTCTTTTAACTAACGGCTTTTAATTCTAATTAGTGAAGTACATAAACCAATTTTCTGAGCAATCAAATAAATTCTTGAATTCTGAAAAGCGATCATTCCAATATTCATTAGTTTATTCAGTAGTTGTTTGCAATATTCTGAATACATTGGTTTCCAAAATGCTGCAAGATACACTTCAGAGCCATACTGAAATATCTCTCATTAATTTCTGTAAAATAACGATTTCCTATATTTATCAAGGAACAACTTGAAGATTGACTATTGCTATCTATTATTGAATATAAAGTTATTAAAGTTATGCCCCTACGGCTTCAATATCTCAGATGTTTGCAAGAACTATTGAAATAAAAATGTCGTAACTGCATTATAATTTCTAAAATATTTTTAAAATAATTCTAAGAATTGCCATTAAATCAACTTGCATGAGTCCCGAATGTAAAAAAATATATATAATTCAAAGAGGTTTTTAGCGTTTTATAAAAAACATTTTGTTTAAATTATTAATCATTTTGTGATACATTTTTCATGCGCGCCTATTTTGTTCTTTAAAAACCGCTACTTATTAGTTCTTATTAAATCAAAATTATTGAATAATTATAGAAATTGTTTTGTAACAAACTTTTAAAAGGATTTGCTTCGCTTTAGATTCCAATATTAATTATGTTTCGGTTTAATTGTATTTAATTTTTGTTCAGGCGTTTAAAGATTTTAATTAATAATTAATTAATGTGATTTTTATACATAATTAATAAAATAGATAAATTATTTTACCATTTTTTATATGCCCAAAATCTCAGCATTCAAGCTAATTGATAATGGCCACCCCAATTCTTAAAATACTTTTTTTCTAAATGGGGACAAATACTTAGACAATTAATTTTTATGCCATAAGCAGAGGCTGCACCGATGTTACTCATGGACAACCCCGGGGGTTGTAGATTGAAGGTAAGTTAAGGACGCGGAGTAACAATACCCCCACCAACACTCTACGGTCCTATTAGACCGAGATCTACGGTTTAAAAGGGGTATCCAGCCCTGCTAACACCCATGACGCCGCCGGACTCGCCACCGAGCAATAGTACCGAGCATTGTTGCATTGTAAGAATTGAGGCCTGATGCCTCAATTCTTACAATGCAAAAATGTTGCAATTGCCAAATTCATTTTGGATTTTAGCATTTATAAATTTTACAAAGAAATAATTTTTCTCCTTTTTTTTTTCTAAAAAACATGATATTATAATCAGAGAACAAACAAGTATAAAAAGAATTTAGATAAATCTTAGATTTAAAAAATTAATCATAATTTCAAATGTAATTTCAACTAATAATAATAGTTTTTGATATATTTAAAGTTAATGTCTGATAGAATAATGATCATATATGTATTAATTTATTAACAATGTTTACTTATAATATATACTATAAATTTTCACTCTAACTGAATTAACTTGGATAGTCTTGGTTAAGTACATAATGTAGCCGTGGTTTCACCTTTTACGCAACCCTGTTTCCTCCTATGCACTGCAAAAGCGTCCCTTGCGTTTTGAAAAAATCCCAGTCTCGAGACTCTTTCCAAAGGACGTGCGGAAAATCAGGCCCTGCCGTTAGTTACGTATAGTAGGTATTGTATATTAAGATTTGTAGTGTGTCGTGCTTGTACTGTAAAATTGTAATTAAAGTGGTGCATTTTAAATGTGTGCTCTTGTGACTTGACCACGCCCAGATCGAGCTTCTCAAAACTACGACATCGACAACAAACTGGCGCCCGACTGCGTGGCCTGGAACCTGTTTAACTTGATATACGAATTCGATTACAAGCTGGCGCCAAAACCTTGGGCCTCCATAACGAGGACGACTACAATATCAAATAATATTTCAAAGATTTAAATGCATCATATTTTTTTTTTCCAGACTTCTACCAAAATTACACTGAACAACTGCAAAATGGGAGTGAAATCATTTGTTATTTAATTGGAATAAATCTATAACTTCTTCGTATTTGTCAATATTCTACTGGTAGAACGATATTCCCTTTTTAACATTACATATTTAAGAAAAATTTCTGTATTCGTAATTATATTCTGTATATGTAAATTTCTAAATTCGTTTCTGTATTTAAGAAGAAGAAAAAAAAGAGGAAAAGAATTTTTTTTCTGTTTTATTAATTATGCATGAAAATAAAATTAATTAATTATTAATTAAAATCTATAAAAATATAATAAAGTTGGTATTTTTGGAATCAGGAAAAGTTACTTGTTTTTCTGCCTGATTGTTAACAATAATTATGATAATTATTTGAATATTTAATCAAAAAAATAAATAATAAATAAGTTTAAATAATTGATAGAAAATTAAATAAAAACGTATCGAAAATAATCTATAAATAAATATTATTCATTTTCGGTGTTCGAATCCCTGCTGTGCTATTGATGTTTTTAGTGGTTCGGAATCCATTTTAAACCGTAGATCCGGGTCTAATATTTTCGTAGATCGTTGTGGGGTATTGTTACTCGCGTCCGTAGTATATCTTCAAGCTACAAATGCTAAATAAGAAAGTAACAGAGGTGCAGCTCTTGCAGCATGGCATAAAGATTATCTGTATCTGTCTTGCCAGCAGCATTACAACAACAACTAAATATTATTTATTGAGTAAAAGTGCGTCATTGCCATTTCACTATACCAACAATGAGGTTTACGTATGTAAGCTCGTTTTCATATAATTTCTTATCAAAGCAAATTATTAAATTATTATTATTAAATTACAATTTAAACATATATTACTTTAAAAATAATTGTTACATGCATAAAAATGTTCTTTAAAATAATTTCCAATATATTAATAAATTATTTATATGATAATTTCTTTATATTTAACCATTGTATGTATATATATATATCTATATATATAGTTTTATTTTTTGTTATGCAACGAAAGAATTATAAATTTGATTTAATACTTTTTAATGCACTTTTTTTCTAAATATAGAAAGATAAATATTTCCACTTGACACATAATTTTTAATTTTTTTATTCTTAAATGATTATATCAGTTCCAAAAACTGTGCAAAGAAACACATATCCCTGATAAAAAAAAAGCATGAAACTGACAAAACCCTGTTGACACTTTCTTTTACCTACTGAGCTAATTTGTGAAACAAAATGATCCTAATTAAATTTTCAAAGCCTTTTTACAAGAATAACAAATATTTGTCCAGTTCCAACAGAATTTTTACGTTAAATCCTTAATTTTAAGTCAACTTTTGATTAATTATTCACTTGTTTTCTATCACCTTAGCGAGTAACACATCAAGCCAATAATTTTTGTAAAAAAAAGTCGTTAGATTTCTTGAAGACATTTTTCTAATTAAAACCAGATTTGAAATATTCTTATCATAATTAATTTATTTTTTTTATTAATTGTCAAAAAGTGAAATAAATTATAAACTAGGACTACAATTTCAATATTGTTAGTATTTATTTTATTTTATTAATTAATTAATTTATTTTGATAAAAAATCATTATAAGATCAGCAAGGAATAATTTGCAACTTTATTCCAACGATGAAAACATTCTCTGTTTTTCATTCTATTTTTTTAAGTTAAAAAAAACCTTTTTTTTTTTTTAATTTTTTATTCTAAAAAAAATTTGTTTTTTTAAATAAATTTTTTATTTTAAAAAATTTATTTAAAAAAAAAAACAAATAAATAATAATAAATAATTAAAAAAATTTTTAAACAAATAAAATAATTTTTAAAAATATAAAAAAAATTATTATTTAATTAATTTTTTTTGAAATTAAAAATATAATAAAAAATTATCATATGTATATTATATGTATATAATTATTATATAGTGGTTCGAATCCACTTTAAACTGTAGTTCCTGGTCTAATATGACTGTGGAGAGTTGAATATAGAATTGACAAACCTACCCGTAAACCTACCCACCATGGAACTGTTGTGCTATTGATAAAGAAACGTATTAGGTTATGTATTTTGTTATGCAGTTTATATAAACGTTAATTACTAAATCAAATATTAATTAATTATTTTTTAGTTAATTAATTAATTTGTTATATTAATTCATGGTGAAATGTATATGTAAGCACACCTAAATAAGCTATTCCACCCAGTTAATTATTTTAAATAAAAATATACATATAGCCCAGTATTTTGCACTATCATAACGTAAATTTTTTATAAATCTGATTTTTATTATAATACAAAATTAATATACTACATTGTTTTTAAATAATATAATAATATGAAAACATGTAAAAATGTAGATGATTATTTTCTTCTTGTTATACTCAATTTGCAACGAAAACACTGTGTCAATTCAACAAATATAGGAGATGATTATTAGAACACAGAGAGAAAAATAAAAGAAACTACACTCAAGAGCCAAAACATTATGACCACCCCTACATTTTGCAATGAACTCGCCTGGATGACGTGGAAGACACGTGATCAGGTAAGTGGCATTTAACTGGTATTAAGTGGTGGTGTTAATTCATGCCAAGGTGGGTTGAAGCTGTGTTGCGCGCCAAAGGTGGAGCCAACTCGTTATTGATAGGTGGTCATAATGTTTTGGCTCTTGAGTGTAAGAACATCTACAGACATTTGATTACCAAAATTTAATTTATTTAATATTTTGAAATGACAAGGCAATTTTCGTAATTTTGATGATGAAATTTTTAAATAGTTTGCTGGATAAATGTTGATTTTTCTGAAGAAACAGAAACTCAGCGTTTCCCACCAGTTGTGGTTCTTTTTCATTCCCTAAATGAATTGATCTTATGGAGGTATTTGTATGCTTTATACAAGCCGGTGTTGATATACACTCCCTCCACGTAGTTGGACAAAGTCGTTCTAAAATTTTTAAATCTGTTCCTTTTCAAAAAGAGAAGAATCGTGATTACCCCCCCCTCCTTGTTAATCCTGACATCCCGACTTTGGTCTTCCCTACTTAGAAGACAAAAGATTCTGAAAAGAACGGCATTCGGGATTTCGCCTGTTACTGTGATTGGAAGGCTTCTAAAGAACTCTTTTAAGCAAGGGTTGTTAAATAAATGATTACACAAACTATAAGCTGGTTTATTTGATTTTCAGTTTGATATAAATTGTATTAATTTGTCCTGTTATATTGATAGTTGTCTCCTGCGATAATTAAATGAACCATATTGATAGAATTAGTTTTATAAAGATATAAATGTAATAAAAAATTTCTGAAAGAGTTTTAAATGCAGGTTATTTCATGCTGTGCATAGATATAATGTTAAATAAATGGATCTGCACTTCTTTGGAGGAAAGATTCAAGTTGTTGGATAGGACTTCAATGATGCGCAATCAATTTATTTTGTATTTTAAATATTATTATGGGGAATCTATTTATTTATTACATGGTAATACGTCTATTGCAAATCAGGATACAATTTGCAGAATCACATCTTTTCTGCTCTTGAATGAAGGTTGTTTTTTCTGCAACAATACTTTAAATATTCTTCGTTGCTAACAGTAGCGAACATTTCCTTCTATTTTCCACTCTTCACTTCTTTGAAGGAAGATTCCTACAAAGTTGTTGGATAGGACTTCAATGACGCTTAAGCCAATTTATTTTGTGTTTAATATTATTATGGGAATCCATTTATTAATTGTACGGTAATACGTCTATTACAAATATAATTTTTTTTTGCTAATTGGTGGCAGTCGAATAACGATATCTTATTACAAAAAGATTTATATTGGATGTTGGATAGGACTTCAATGATGTAAACCGATTTATTTTGTGTTTAATATTGTTATGAAGTATACATTGATTCATTACATGATAATACATCTATTACAAATTTAATGATATTTTTGCCGATCTAGGTGGCAGTTGTATAACGAGATCTTATTACAGAAAGATTTATATTTTATAACTCCACGTAAACTGCAGAAATAATGGTGCAGCTTACGAGGGTTCTGCCAGGAAATAGGTTCTTCCCTGATCCCACATCGAAATGAGTTTTGTTCTTGAAGCATTTTGACGAATGATCACCCCCCTCCCTAGAGGGAAAAAACGAGGGGAAATGGGAAGTGGAAGTACGGAAGCATTTATTCCGTGGCGTGTTTACGACTTTTGATGATTCATTTATGGGGGGATGGTGCATTTGGGAAAATCAGTACGTTGCAAGGCTATAAAAAGTATCGCAATACATTACTCGAAGACCAAAATATATGTTAAACCATCGAATTCATAGCTCTTATGCATTTGATTTGAATATTTACAATAAAAAAAATAGGAACATACTACTGTGTCCAAAAGCGTAAGAATAATTTTCAATTTAAAATTTCAGGGGCTTAGGAATTTTGATTTCGTTTTCAATTTAAGTATTTTTTTTCAATTTTCAATTTTAAGTAGTAAATAGATATTATTAAAAATTCTTCAATTGAAATTTAAATATTTTCTCCTCATAATTGTGAATATTTTTTACAGATATAACTTGATTGAAAATCAAGTTGAATCTATAAAAAATCAATAATCAAATGAAATAAAAAAAGCAAAACAAAATCACAATCAATCAATTAAAAATCAACAATTAATCAAATGAAAATCAACAATTAATCAAATCAAAGCAATCAACCAAATCAATCAATAAAATAAAAAAGCAACAATCAAATAAAAAAAAAAATCAAATCAAAATCAGCTTGATGTAAGTTATTTCTGTAAATGCAAAAATCTAATCACCATGTTGTCAATCACAGGAGTCCCATTTCATCATAAAAGTGGATAGACAATTTATTCTCCATATATAATTTTTCCATGTCATGGTAAAAATCTTCAAATGTTTTTAATTTTTATTGATTGCTTCTGACCAGTGACGCTTATTTATTGGTCAATTATAGTTAGCTTATTAACTATTCAAGGACGTGGGCTCGATTCCGCTTGAGAAGCGAACTATAGTTACTGTTTTTTAAATTTGACTCAGTGGAGAATGCGATGGACAGTCAGGTCAATAATTAGTATTCAAATTTACAACACATTCAAACGTGGCCAGTGCCATATATCATGGGTTTGTTGCCTCATGGATAAATAGCTCCACGTGCATAGTAAAAAAAAATTATATATTTTTATATATAAGTGAAAACCTGCGCCCGATAATATAAACATCCTGTCTGCGTGGGGTGAGCTGGCTGGAGGGAGAAAAGAAATGTAACATCAGCAGTGTGCGTTTGGTTTTGGAATAAAAGAAATGTGCTATTTGGAATAAAAGAGTCTACTATCGTGTTATGTGTTTTTATTCTTAGACCATAACAAGATTGTTTATATTTCTCAGGGGAGGGGACAATAACGTACCTTATGTATTTCGACCATCATGGAATAATAACATCGTAGCCTGCTAATTGGCTAAATGTCCATATTTTTGGGAAAATAGCATAAAGAAATCCCCCAAATAATAATGCATAGAAATTTAAATAAATATCAAGACATGCATAACATAAATTTTATTTTCAATACCTCAAAAATGTTTATTTTAAAAATAATATTTTACATGAAGCTGAAAATCAATTGAAGGAAAAAAAAGTAAAAAAGCGATTAATAAAAAAAAAAAAATTGTAATTTTATTTCTTCAACATTTATTTATTTTGGGCTTTAAATAGCACAAAATGATAATTTAAGGCTATAAAATAATAAATTTAATAAGAGGTATTATCTTCTCTTTTTTAAGCAGACATCGCAATACATTACTAGCATTAAGGTGACTGCTACCAGGAAGAAACGCAGATAACAAAATGATATTTATTGGACAAATATATTATACTGAAAGTTATTAAGTGCTTAAATTTTCAATAAATTTGGGTGCATAGATCACTGAGAAATCGGTACCCAGAACTATCACCTCTGGCAGTAATAACAGAACTTATAAGCCTGGCCGTTGAGTTAAGCAGAGATTGGACGACATGCACAGGTACAGATGCCTATCGATGCAGCTTCAACACGATGCCACAGCTCATCAACCGTACTGACTGGCTTATGGTGACCTTTGAGCCGGTCGTGCGTATCCTGCTGAAACGTAGGGTTTCATAAGGGGCTCAAATAAGGAGGGTAGAGTCACGGGTCGTGACACATCAGAAATGTAACGTGCACTGTTCTAAGTGCCTTCAATGCAACAAGAGGTGACCGAGACGTGTATCAATAGCACCCATACCATCATGGGCCGGTATGACGATGACGAATGCAGTTTGTCAATGTGCGTTCACCAAACACGGATGCGAATAGCACAAATGATGACACACATTTTTCGATGATGTAAACATAACCTGGATTAATCTGAAAAGAATGACGTCTCGCCATTCGAGCGCCCAGATTCGTCGTTGATCACACCATTTGAAAACGCTCTACAGTCTGGCTCTGATGCAGAGTCAAGAGTAGCCTCAGCCATGGTCTCCGAGCGAGAGTCCATGCTGCAAAAAAGTCGCCGAACTGTTCGTGCAGACCCTTGTTGTCTTGAAAACGACCCCAATTCTTGACTAGGGGCTCATGATGGGGCTGCGATCGATTAATGCCATGCGGGTAACATGCTTGTCTTCTCGGCTGATAGCGATAGGGGCCGTTGAGATCCAACACGGTGCTTCGCATTGCCGTCCTGAACCCATTGATTCCGTATTCTGCTTATAATCATTGGATCCCAACCGACGCTAGCAGTTTACTGCGATACGATAAACCACAATCCCGTCTGCAGCATGTCACCTTCTTGGTGTATCAATTTTAATAGCTAGTAGTGTATTCTGAACCGTAAAAAACAATCAGAAATATCAATCATTTGCTCCCTATTAGTGAATTGGCTAGCTCTCTGGCCGTTGGTACCACATTCAGCTTCGAATCCTGGCGGCGCATGACTGTTTGTTAGTGGTTTCGGAATCCACGTTAAACTCAGGTTCCGGTCTAATTAGCCTAAAGTGTGCAATACGTTGGTAGAGCGGTAAACCAAACCAAAACATCAAGTAATACTGCAGAATCATAGAAACTAAAAAATTTTGTTGTTCTTTTATTCAAAATGGCATTTAAAATAGTTGCCTAATAAGAAAAAAATGCGATAAATTCGACTTTTTATAAAAGCATTTATCTAAACATTTTCTGAAGAAACGTACTCGAATAATGACATTTTGTTCCAAATAACGCATACTTTTAAGAAGTTTGCCTGTTTTTCAAAAAACCATTTTCCTTTCTGGCTCCTATTTTTGTGATGAATAATTCGTTTTTCAAAGAAAAATAAATACCGAACATAATCGAAGACTGGTTTCTTTTAAGGCTGATAAGTTTATTTTCCAATTTTCCTTTTCAGTGATAAGATTTTAGCTTCGGAAATGTATTTCCTACGATGCATGAAAAATAAATTTTTCCATCATTTATTTCTTCATTATCGCTTTTGATATGTTTTAACATCGATTCTTGGATCATCTTTGCTCATTTTCCGCAAATATCTAGGGATTTTTAGCTATTTTTTGTCTTCCATATTGTCGATTCCGTCTATTGTTAAGTCGAATTTCAATTTCCGAATGGCATTGTGGTTCCAATTATGCATATTACATTCTTCGAAAAAATAAAAAATAATCAGATATGACAAATTTGTTTTATTTTAAATATATCATCTTATATTTGTTTTTTTAATGAATATGGTACTCATATACATATAAAGTATATTAAAATATTATTAATCTATTTACTAATACAAAAAGAAATTTCATACTTATTTTAATAAAAAATTCTATCAATAATGATATGATGTGTTTATAATGAATAAAACAGTCTTAGTTTAACGCAGGGGTATAATTTTTCCGGCCCGTGAGATTTATCACACTTTTAAAAATATATTTATTTTTATAATGACCAAAGTTATGAAACCCAATGTATTAAAAAGTACTTTTGCGTACATCCATATATTTAAAAATTAACTTTGATTTTAAACTAATATTCTCGTGAATATAGGACGAATACGCCTATTTTATTTATGAGTTTACAGTTATGGTTCGCAGTATAATTAAATTAAAATCATATTCATCGATTTCATCGATTTGCAAAAGCTGAAAGACTGGAGAAACAACTATCGCACTAGTAAAATAAATATTTTTGAATGATTTCACTTTTTTTTTATTTTCATTTATATTTATATATTTTTATATTTCTTTTTAGTGTTGCATGTTGATGTTTTTACAATGGGTGTTTAGTATCGCTATTATTATATTATCCCTGCTTGCATGTAAGAATAATAGTAATCGCAAAAAATAATAACTTATTAGTATTCAATATTTCACTCCAAAAAAATGTCTATAGTGGTCTTAATTTAATATGGGAATATATGATTTTCACGGCCTACGGAGTTAGGATGCATTTCCAAAGTGTGGCCACAAGATCACTTGGGTTGTCCACTAAGGTCTAACATGTTAAATAATAAAAAATAATCAGTTATCAATCAATAAAAAAAGTTATTCCAAAATATATTTCACATATTTTATTTTATAATTCCATTATAGTATAACTGATATTTTAACAAAATGTATCAATAGAAATAAAAAAACCAGTTTGATTTTTAGTTAATTGACTATAAATATAAGAACATATATATATATATTATTTTTATTATAACTTAGATATTTCGGAAATTGATAAAAAATGTAAAAGAAAAACAAATGTAATAACAAAATTAGTAACTGTAAAATGAAACATTTGTTATAGTAAACATTGTATGCAAAATTAAGAAACATAGGTACAGGAGCAAAACAGCCGAGTCTCACTGCTTTTGATGAATTGAATTCCTTTTATTTCTTTAGTCTGGTATGTGGAAATTGATATAGTTCTTACACCAAATTGTTATAGCACTATAATATGTGATATTAGAAACATATATCTCGCAGTTAGTACAAAAATTTTAGAATTCTTTGCATCAACGACATACAAATTGCCTCAATAAAATTCTAAAATAATTATAGTAATAGAAGTTGTAGAATTTGCATAGAAAGGTCAAAATGCAGAAAGTATAGAATTATATGTTTTAATCCAAATAATATAGGTATAGGAATACCACAGTCGAATCTCGCTGGCCCTAAGCAGATTAAACAAAATTTTAAAACCTGTGCTACTTTGCGATTTTACAAATAAGTAAAAACAATTGTCTTCTTTGTCTGACTCGCATACGTATTTAAAAAGTAGCCAGAATTTGTCTGCCAGCTACTTGCTGTCTATGGTGGCTTGATTGAAAGATTTTTTTATTGAAAATGAATGCTTTTATCTCTTTAGTCTGGCGTGAGGAAATTGATATAGCTCTTATACCGAATTTTAGAGCACTATAATAAGTGATATTAGAAACATATATCTTGCAAACAATTTTAGAATACTTTGCATCAATATTTATATAAACTGCCTCAATAAAAAATTCTGAAATAATTATAATAATATGGTGTTTAGAATACACACAGAAGGTTAAAATGCAGAAAGTATAGAAGTATATGTTTTGAGCCCAAATAACATAGGTATAGAATGCTACAGTCTAATCTCGTTGGCCCTAAACAGAATAAGCAAAATTTTAAAACCTGTGCTACTTTGCGATTCAACAAACAGAAAAAATAATTGTGTTCTTCAACTGATTCTCATACATTTAAAAGTAGCTCAGGATTTGCCAGCTGGCTGCTTGCTGTCTGTGGTGGTTTGCATGTGAAATATTGTTTGATTGAATATGAAAGATAAGAATTTCAAAGAAAGTGAATATTTTTAATGGACTTTTCTTTTGTAAACTATTCGGAAAAATGTAATGTGAATGAATTTTCTAAATACTAAGATAAATATTTTGAAGGATCTATTTTACCAAAAATTATGATATATTTAAACCGATGTCAAAAGACTGTACGAAAATATTCTATGAAGATAATATTTTATTTTCATGATATAATACGAAACAGAAAAACTGCACTTCGTTAATTGTTCAACAAAAAGATGTTTCTTTAATGCGGTTGGAAAACCAGAGCAGTTGTCTTGGATGCCTTAAGGTAAGCGTTTACTGATGTTTACTTACTTTTTGCACTACTCAGGAGGGTGCGTATAAGCTACGGACGCGGGTAACAATACCACGCAACGGTCTCACGATCATACAGACCGGAACCTACGGTTTTAAGGTGATTCCCGAATCACTACAACATCAGGGCACCGCTGAGGACACGGAACGAAACCTGTGGTACTGATCGCCCAGAGCGCTAGCCCGCTCTGTGCCATTCAGGCCCTCTTCAAAGATGTTTGTAAAAAGCTCAAGAAAAAATTATTGACTTTCCGTTGTGTGTAGTCATATGCAATTTTTTTTTTCAAATGTTACAAATAAATTTAAATAAATATTGAGATATATGAAAATATATTTTTGTAGTATAAGAGCAAAGCATCAATGGTTTGCTTGCACATGTAAAATGGTTAAGTGTTTTTGAAAAAGAATGCTTTGGTAGCTTTAAAAGAACGAGCTAGTTCTTTTCAAGAACTATTTTTATGTAACTTCAAGAATATTTTTTATTGAATTTTCAAAAAAAAAAAAAAGTTGAAATAATATCTATACTTCGATATTTTTCAGAAACGCTTCAAGGTTCAAAATTCTGAAATTTTCTTTTTTAAGAATTATAAGCACAAAAGCTAATTTATTTTCGACTATAAAAAAAGTCCTTATTTGCGTCTTGTGTAAATTATCGAAGTTTAACAAGTTAATTTGGAGTTAATGGCGTGCGTTACTTATTGATAACATGAGGTTTAAAAAACTAAGGTTAATTTTTGTTGGAGGTTGGTTAAAAACTGAAAATCTGTTTTTATAAAGCAGAAAAGTATATTTAAGATTTGAAGTGTAATTTTTACAACCTAATTATTAAGTAATAACGAATTGTTTCTTCAATCATAAAATTTCGTGATGAAGTATATTTAGAAAATTTTCTTCAATTTTTAGTGCTAATTTATTCATTGCTTTGCTGTAACATCATTTATTTTTTTTTTCAGAATATTTATTATTTATTGCAAAAATGACTAAACTTCATTCTTTTGAAAATCAAATTTGGATTTTTGATAATTTTTTATTTAATACTATAGTTGTGTGACAAATATTGAAATTAAATTGATTTGAAAAGCAAACAGTAAAAAATGAAAAAATGTACAAAAAAAAAAAAATGTAAAATGTAAATATGTGTAAAAAAAATAAAAAAAATGCTGTGTGGAAACAAAATAAAATTCAAAATTTTTTTAAAATTTGCTATTGAAATAATGGGGTCTGATGACCGAGTGACTAGCGCTGTGGGGCTCAGTGCCACAGGTTCGGAGTCAGGCAGGGGGAGGGCCATGGCGAAGTTTGTGGTTGTTTGGGATCCACTATAAACCGTAAATCCTAGTACAATACGACTGCAGGGCGTAGGGCTGACAAGACAACCCTTTTAAAAACATCCTCTGTCTCAGAAATCTTCCAGTAGGCAGACGGTCTTGGCGCACCATGGGGCTGTTGTACCACTGATGATGATAATGTTGAAATAATAAATTTTTCAAAACATGGGGAATTTCAATTATTTTAAAGCTTATTACTATGTTTTGTAGTTTTTTGCCGAAAAAAAAAATAATTTATGTTGTTGTTATACATACCCGCTTTATTAGAAAAGCTAAAGCATTAAGATTTTAATGTATGCCTAAAATAATACAATATGTATATTTTTATTTTAGATATGTTCATTTAAAAATTCATCTAAATAAAAATTATTAAAAATTCAATTATCTAATTATTAAGATCTATTTCAAAGTATTAAAAATTATTTATTTATATTTATTATAAAAATTATTTATATGCAGCATGAAATAACCATTACTTAAAAAGTCTTTCGAATTTATTATTAAATTTATATCTATATAAAATTAATTCTATCAATATGGTTCATTTAACTCACATGACACAACTATTAATATAACAGGTGAAATTAATACAATTTATATCAAACTGAAAATCAAATAAGCCAACTATAGTTTGTGTAATCCCTTTATTTAACAAAAAAAGTTCTTATAAAAAGCCTTCCAATCGCAGTAACAGGGCGAAATCCGTATGCCATTCTTTTAGAATCTTTTTGTCTCTTGTAGGAAAGGCCGAAGCCGGGATGTCAGGATTAACAATCAGGATTCTTCTTTTTTTTGTGAAGGGACAGATTTGAAATTTGAACGACTTTATCCAACTACGTGGAGGGATTCCTTATCAACCCCGGCTTGTATAAAGCATACGAATACCACATAAGATAATTTCATTTAAGAAATGGAAAAGAATAACAACTGGTGGGAAGGCCGAGTTTTTGTTTTATCAGGGAACATTTTCCAGCATTTCCATATCAAATTACGAAAATCGCTTTATCATTTCAAGATATTTGATTACCAAATTTTAATTTATTTAATATCTATAGATATAAATTGAATTTTCACATTTCTTGTTATTTTCTCTCTCTAAGTTCTAATAATCACCGTCTAGGGGCCTGATGGCCGAGTGACGTTATTTGTTCATAGTCTTTATCAAGAAAAGCTAAAAGCATTATCATTCTAATGTATATCTAAAGTATTATCATCAGCATGATCATCAGCAGCACAACCCCCATGGTGGGCTAAGGCCGTATGCCTACTGGCATATTTCAGATAGGAGATGTTTTGTTTTTACGAGGTAGGGTTGTCAGCCCTACCGTACAACGCTCTACAGTCATATTAGACGGGGACTTGCGGTTTAAAGTGGATTCGAACCTCTACGCATCCATAGCACCGCCGGGACTGGAACGAAAACCTGTGGCACCAGAAGCGCCAATCAATCCGGCTATAGGCCCCTAAGAATATTGTTGTATTATTTTTATTTTTTAGATCTATTTATTTAAAAAATTATGTATTTGAATAACAAAATAACCTATATTTAAAAAATATATTATATTTATATCTATATAAAATTAATTCTGTCAATATTGTTCATTTATTAATCACAACTTTGAATGTAACAGGTAAAATATTTGCCCGCAATTTATATCAAACTGAAAATCAAATAAACCAGCTTATAGTTCGTGTAATCCTTGTAATTTAACAACCCTTGCTTAAAAAAACGAGTTCTTTGTTCAAAGCCTTCCAATCATGGTAACAGGGCCGAAATCCCGTATGCCGTTCTTTTATAATCTTTTTTTCTTCTGTTGGAAAAGGCCGAAGCCGGGATGTCAGGATTAACAATCACGGTTCTTCTTTTTTGAGAAGGAACGGTTTGAAATTTGGGACGACTTTGTCCAAATACGTGGAGGGATTGCATATCAACCCGGCCCCTACAAAGCATACAAATACCTCATAAGATAAATTCATTTAAGCAAGAAGTGGAAAAGAACAACTGGTGGGAAACCTGATTTTTTAATTTATCAAGAAAATTTACCAGAAAAGTAATTAAACATTTTCCTTACCGAAATTAATCGCCTTAGCATTTAAAGATATTAAATAAATTAAATTTTGGCAATTAAATATCTGTAGATATAAATAGAATTTTCCCAGTTTGTTGTTATTCTTATATCTATGTTCTAATAATCATCTCAGAATGTATTGCGTCCTGGTGGCCAATTAGCTAGCACTCTGGACTTTGAGCCTCTGGCTCCCGTTCCGAATCCTGAAGGTGACATGGATGTTTTATGGTGGTTCGGAATCCCACTTTGGATTGTAGGTCCCCCTTCTGTTTAGAACTCGTTCACAAGATGACCGTAGAGCTACAAACCAACCAACCTAGATTTGTTGGTGGTGTGATGGCCAATTGGCTAGAGCTTTAACATTTGTGGCGCAATGGTTCCAGGTTCGAATCCTGCTGATGTCATGGATGTTTGTTGTTGGTTTGGAATCCACTTTCAACTGTAGATCACTGACAGTTTTAGCCATCGCATTGACAAGATAACCGTAGAGCGACAAACCAAACCAAACTTAGATTTGTTGAAATGATACACTATTTTCGTTGCAAATTAAATATAGTAAAAATAATCATAAACATTTCATATGTTTTTCGCATTATGTTATTATAATAGTATATATTTAACCTGTATTATCTTAATACTTTACTATAATGGAAATCTGATTTATAAAAAAAAATACATCATAATAAGTGCATACAGTAATTTATTGAATTATATTTATTTTTTATTATAAATAATTAGCTGATGGAATACATTATTAACTTTTTTTTATTGCAAGTGAAAAATTTAATGTACTACTGTGCCCAAAAAGTGAGATCAATTATTTTTTTCAAAAATACTTTATTATGTACTTATACCAACTTATGCACTTATACCAACTTTTTTTCCAGTCCTCAATGCATGCTAAAAAGTCATCGGCAGGGATAGCCTTCAAAACGAGCAGTGCCCAACGTGCCCCAAATCGACTTTTGAGTTTAGGAAATCCTGAAGTCGTAGGGTGTGAATACGGTGTTGTGGAACGATATAGGTTTCATTTTTGGCGAAAAAGTCACAAAAAATCAATGCAGTGTGAGATGGCGCATTCAGTGTTTTACGGTACCAATCGAGATTTGACGCGTTTGAGGCCCAAAATGGAATGACCGATCCTTTTGAAATTCCAACATCAACAGCAAGGTCTCTAATTGTAAATCGACGGTTTTAAAAAGCACCAAAATCTTTTAAATTTTTGGATGTGAGCTTCGTCGATTGAGGTAAATGCTCTACCAGAAGACTCTTCGTCTTTAACTGCGTTCTGCATTCTTTGAACTGTTTAGACCACTTCTAAACATTTCTTTCCGATATAGGAATGCTCACCGAATGCCTTCAGCAACATTCTATACGTTTCCTGAAACAAAATTGAATGCAAGTTCTTTGCTCAATTAATGCAGACATTTCAAAAATCGCCGGAATCAGTTTTAGCGTGTCACAAAGCCAATAAACTCAAACAATAACGAATATTTTGAAGTCAGATTTCACACAGATGTCGAGGACAGTGCCAGCAACATAAAAAAAGAGAAAAAAATTGAAATTCCATAAGTCCTCGAAACTTTAAATTGAAAATTGATCTTACTTTTTGGACATAATAATATTTTTATTAAAAATAATTAATTCATGGAAGGCAATATTTATATTTTTTTTATCTGAAGTGAAAATATTTTAATATATTAACAACCACCTTTGTATCCTCTATGTAAATACTATGTATCCATAATATACATATCGATTATCAATGGATTTGAATACATTTTCAATTACTGCTTGAAGAAATATTTTTTTAAGTGCTGCTGTGTTAAAAAATTAAAATTTAAAATTTTTTTCATAAATTTAAAATTTTAAATTTTCCATAAAATAAAAATGATGCATTTTTTATTTAAAAAAATTGGAAAAATTAAAAAATTTAAAAATGAATTGATAAGATCAAAAATTTTTTAAAATATTTAAAAATATTTAAACATTTTATACATTAATAAAATAATTAAAAAAAAAATTTCGATAATTTTTTTTTATTATATTTTTTTATTTTTAAAAAAAAATTATTTGAATAGTAAAAAAAAAATTATTTATTATTATTTATTAAAAATACATACTTAAAAAATTAAAAAAATTGTAATTAAAAAATTAGAACGAAAAAAAAAAGGAAATGTTTTTATTGTTAGATTAAATTTGCAAATTATTCCTGCACTGTACTTTATAATGGTTTTTTTTTTTTTTTTTTTTTTTTTTTTTTTGTTGTTGTTGTTGCTTATCCCTTGATTTAGAATCCTAAACCAAGTCCAGTAGATCCTGCTGCATCAATAGTTCGTAAACGGTCCTCCCTCATTCAACAGTTGCCTCACAGAGGCACCAATACAGTCGATGAGATGAGAGGGGAGACGCGATGGCCGAACAATGACAAAGGGTATATGTCTTCTCATCTCCATTGAAGGTCAAACTCTTAGTGTGGCCAGTCCTTAGTCTAGCTAAAGCCGTTTGAGCAGATCTGGGACATGAGCACTGCAAGGACATACCAGGATATTTAGCGGCGTACCATGCATTAATTGGTAGCGACCTCCAAGCGGTATTCACTCTGGCTAAAGTCATAGAATGAACCTCTGAAGCTAACAGATTGGAAGAAGTTAACAGATTGGGAAGTTCTGCAACCTTCCCTAGCGAGCAGATCAGCAATTTCGATTCCGTAGATGCCCACATGGAGGGAATCCACTGCAAGCACACCGATCCGATCTGGTCCAAACAGCTAGTTTAGAAACTATATATCCTGCTGCCCCAATTTGTCCAAGGATTCTTGGCCAAATACTTTCACATACTGTATTGAGCTCTTACTATCCAGTCAGAGAATCAAACATCAGGTACTTCCAAGTCAAAGAAGCTGGAGCTCCGCTTACTTAGCAGTTAATTCTGAGCGGAATACTGAGCTGTGGTCGGGTTTCTAAACAATATCTAAATTCTCCTGTTCTTGTCTTCATAAAAATTTCGCTACCTGTTCTTCTTTTGGTATTACTTCATTTGAGGCTGACCCAGGGCAGTGTGTCAATGATTAAAAGGAGCAGGGCTCAGACTTCAATATCTGCCTATCACTGTTCTCATATTCAAGCAAAAAGGCACCTTCCTTTCCCAATATACTTTGATTTTATTTGTCCAGTTCGATGGAAGGTTCAGATGATCTATGGCTTTAGAAACTCTTTAGCTTTGCAACGTACTTCACTTCATATTTATTTCTCGTCTCACGGAGGGGCTGAGAAGATGCAGCCTCTCTCATAACAAAGCAATATCGCATTGGGCAACTGTATCAAGCCGGTTGGTTTTTTAATTTAACCATATTGAGAAGTTGCTTGTAATTAATTTCACATACTCACTTTCTGACATTAATGTAATAAAATTATATTTAAAGTAATAGCAGTGAGGGCTTATTACAAGTCATTTCGGTAGAAAATTGCCCTTGTTAAGAAAATCTAACAATTATTAAATCTATTCATAACAATACGTAAT